>CAUVXE010000245.1:0-24374 GCA_963555765.1 Orthonevra nobilis
GCTTGTAATTCGATTCAGACGTTCTCCAATAATACTTTTAATGAAACTCCGGCTTCAAAATCGTGCTTCTTGCTCATTTAAACAAACATTTCGCTTAATTAATAGGAGAAAATCAAACCTTGATTTTTTTTTCTTACATCATCTCTTTTAACATAATTTTGTTGCAAATATTGAACTCCAAAAGTTCAGGAAACAGTGTCCAAATGCTTAACTTAGTACCCAGACAGCATTATATGTAATAAAACAGTTCTTTTCTGGTAGGAAAAAAGATTCGGGAACAGATACGTATTCGATTTCAAGAGTGGAAAAATATTTCGAAAAAGTAAGCATTTTCTATATTTAAAATTCGAATATTTTTTGCATTAAGCAGATTTCTTGTACAATTTTTGTGAATTTGTATTCAGTTTGAATCAAAAATTAATATTAGAAGCACAGTTCATCTAGAATACGACTTTGAAAAAAAATCATTTTTTCGAAATTTTCAAAGGGGGGAGCGGCGGCGAAAAAATATGATTTTTTTTTTCGATATCTTCGGATTTCCCCAAAATGCTTGTAATTCGATTCAGACGTTCTCCAATAATACTTTTAATGAAACTCCGGCTTCAAAATCGTGCTTCTTGCTCGTTTAAACAAACATTTCGCTTAATTAGTAGGAGAAAGTCAAACCTTGATTTTTTTTCTTACATCATCTCTTTTAGCATAATTTTATTGCAACTATTGAACTCCAAAATATCAGGAAACAGTGTCCAAATGCTTCACTTAGTACCTAGACAGCATTATATGTAATAAAACAGTTCTTTTCTGGTAGCAAAAAAGATTCGGGAACAGATACGTATTCGATTTCAAGAGTGGAAAAATATTTCGAAAAAGTAAGCATTTTCTATATATGAAATTCGAATATTTTTTGCATTAAGCAGATTTCTTGCAAAATTTTTGTGAATTTGTATTCAGTTTAAATCAAAAATTAAAAATAAATAAAAAATATATGATTTTTTTTCGATATCTTCGGATTTCCCCAAAATGCTTGTAATTCGATTCAGACGTTCTCCAATAATACTTTAAATGAAACTCCGGCTTCAAAATGGTGCTTCTTGCTCGTTTAAACAAACATTTCGCTTAATTAATAGGAAAAAATCAAACCTTGATTTTTTTTTCTTACATCATCTCTTTTTACATAATTTTGTTGCAAATATTGAACTCCAAAATATCAGGAAACAGTGTCCAAATGCTTAACTTAGTACCTAGACAGCATTATATGTAATAAAACAGTTCTTTTCTGGTAGGAAAAAAGATTCGGGAACAGATACGTTTTCGATTTCAAGAGTGGAAAAATATTTCGAAAAAGTAAGCATTTTCTATATATGAAATTCGAATATTTTTTGCATTAAGCAGATTTCTTGCAAAATTTTTGTGAATTTGTATTCAGTTTAAATCAAAAATTAAAAATAAATAAAAAAAATATGATTTTTTTTCGATATCTTCGGATTTCCCCAAAATGCTTGTAATTCGATTCAGACGTTCTCCAATAATACTTTTAATGAAACTCCGGCTTCAAAATCGTGCTTCTTGCTCGTTTAAACAAACATTTCGCTTAATTAATAGGAGAAAATCAAACCTTGATTTTTTTTTCTTACATCATCTCTTTTTACATAATTTTGTTGCAAATATTGAACTCCAAAATATCAGGAAACAGTGTCCAAATGCTTAACTTAGTACCTAGACAGCATTATATGTAATAAAACAGTTCTTTTCTGGTAGGAAAAAAGATTCGGGGACAGATACGTATTCGATTTAAAGAGTGGAAAAATATTTCGAAAAAGTAAGCATTTTCTAAATTTAAAATTCGAATATTTTTTGCATTGTGCAGACTTCCTGTAAAATTTTTGTGAATTTGTATTCAGTTTAAATCAAAAATTAAAAATAAATAAAAAAAATATGATTTTTTTTCGATATCTTCGGATTTCCCCAAAATGCTTGTAATTCGATTCAGACGTTCTCCAATAATACTTTTTATGAAACTCCGGCTTCAAAATCGTGCTTCATGCTCATTTAAACAAACATTTCGCTTAATTAATAGGAGAAAATCAAACCTTGATTTCTTTTCTTACATCATCTCTTTTAACATAATTTTGTTGCAAATATTGAACTCCAAAAGTTCAGGAAACAGTGTCCAAATGCTTAACTTAATACCTAGACAGCATTATATGTAATAAAACAGTTCTTTTCTTGTAGGAAAAAAGATTCGGGAACAGATACGTATTCGATTTCAAGAGTGGAAAAATATTTCGAAAAAGTAAGCATTTTCTATATTTAAAATTCGAATATTTTTTGCATTAAGCAGATTTCTTGTAAAATTTTTGTGAATTTGTATTCAGTTTGAATCAAAAATTATTATTAAAAGCACAGTTCATCTAAAATATGACTTTGAAAAAAAATGATTTTTTCGAAATTTTCAAAGGGGGGAACGGCGGCGAAAAAATATGATTTTTTTTCGATATCTTCGGATTTCCCCAAAATGCTTGTAATTCGATTCAGACGTTCTCCAATAATACTTTAAATTAAACTCCGGCTTCAAAATCGTGCTTCTTGCTCGTTTAAACAAACATTTCGCTTAATTAATAGGAAAAAATCAAACCCTGATTTTTTTTTCTTACATCATCTCTTTTTACATAATTTTGTTGCAAATATTGAACTCCAAAATATCAGGAAACAGTGTCCAAATGCTTAACTTAGTACCTAGACAGCATTATATGTAATAAAACAGTTCTTTTTTGGTAGGAAAAAAGATTCGGGAACAGATACGTATTCGATTTCAAGAGTGGAAAAATATTTCGAAGAAGTAAGCATTTTCTATATTTAAAATTCGAATATTTTTTGCATTAAGCAGATTTCTTGTAAAATTTTTGTGAATTTGAATTCAGTTTGAATCAAAAATTATTATTAAATGCACAGTTCATCTAAAATATGACTTTGAAAAAAAATATTTTTTTTCGAAATTTTCAAAGGGGTGAGCAGCGGCGAAAAAATATGATTTTTTTTCGATATCTTCGGATTTCCCCCAAATGCTTGTAATTCGATTCAGACGTTCTCCAATAATACTTTTAATGAAATTTACATCATCTCTTTTTCTTACATCATCTCTTTTAACATAATTTTGTTGCAAATATTGAACTCCAAAATATCAGGAAACAGTGACCAAATGCTTAACTTAGTACCTAGACAGCATTATATGTAATAAAACAGTTCTTTTCTGGTAGGAAAAAAGATTCGGGGACAGATTCGTGTTCGATTTCAAGAGTGGAAAAATATTTCGAAAAAGTAAGCATTTTCTATATTTAAAATTCGAATATTTTTTGCATTAAGCAGATTTCTTGTAAAATTTTTGTGAATTTGTATTCAGTTTGAATCAAAAATTATTATTAAAAGCACAGTTCATCTAAAATATGACTTTGAAAAAAAATGATTTTTTCGAAATTTTCAAAGGGGGGAACGGCGGCGAAAAAATATGATTTTTTTTCGATATCTTCGGATTTCCCCAAAATGCTTGTAATTCGATTCAGACGTTCTCCAATAATACTTTAAATGAAACTCTGGCTTCAAAATCGTGCTTCTTGCTCGTTTAAACAAACATTTCGCTTAATTAATAGGAAAAAATCAAACCCTGATTTTTTTTTCTTACATCATCTCTTTTTACATAATTTTGTTGCAAATATTGAACTCCAAAATATCAGGAAACAGTGTCCAAATGCTTAACTTAGTACCTAGACAGCATTATATGTAATAAAACAGTTCTTTTTTGGTAGGAAAAAAGATTCGGGAACAGATACGTATTCGATTTCAAGAGTGGAAAAATATTTCGAAAAAGTAAGCATTTTCTATATATAAAATTCGAATATTTTTTGCATTAAGCAGATTTCTTGTAAAATTTTTGTGAATTTGAATTCAGTTTGAATCAAAAATTATAATTAAATGAACAGTTCATCTAAAATATGACTTTGAAAAAAAATATTTTTTTTCGAAATTTTCAAAGGGGTGAGCAGCGGCGAAAAAATATGATTTTTTTTCGATATCTTCGGATTTCCCCCAAATGCTTGTAATTCGATTCAGACGTTCTCCAATAATACTTTTAATGAAACTTACATCATCTCTTTTTCTTACATCATCTCTTTTAACATAATTTTGTTGCAAATATTGAACTCCAAAATATCAGGAAACAGTGACCAAATGCTTAACTTAGTACCTAGACAGCATTATATGTAATAAAACAGTTCTTTTCTGGTAGGAAAAAAGATTCGGGGACAGATACGTGTTCGATTTCAAGAGTGGAAAAATATTTCGAAAAAGTTAGCATTTTCTATATTTAAAATTCGAATATTTTTTTCATTAAGCAGTTTTCTTGTAAAATTTTTGTGAATTTGTACTCAGTTTGAATCAAAAATTAATATTAGAAGCGCAGTTCATCTAGAATACGACTTTGAAAAAAAATCATTATTTTGTAATTTTCAAAGGGGGGAGCGGCGGCGAAAAAATATGATTTTTTTTCGATATATTCGGATTTCCCCAAAATACTTGTAATTCGATTCAGACGTTCTCCAATAATTCTTTTAATGAAACGCCGGCTTCAAAATCGTGCTTCTTGCCCGTTTAAATAAACATTTCGCTTAATTAATAGGAGAAAATCAAACCTTGACTTTTTTTTCTAACATCATCTCTTTTTACATAATTTTGTTGCAAATATTGAACTCCAAAATATCAGGAAACAGTGTCCAAATGCTTAACTTAGTACCTAGACAGCATTATATGTAATAAAACAGTTCTTTTCTGGTAGGAAAAAAGATTCGGGAACATATACGTATTCGATTTCAAGAGTGGAAAAATATTTCGAAAAGGTAAGCATTTTCTATATTTAAAATTCGAATATTTTTTGCATTAAGCAGTTTTCTTGTAAAATTTTTGTGAATTTGTACTCAGTTTGAATCAAAAATTAATATTAGAAGCACAGTTCATTTAGAATGCGACTTTGAAAAAAAATCATTTTTTCGAAATTTTCAAAGGGGGGAGCGGCGGCGAAAAAATATGATTTTTTTCGATATCTTCGGATTTCCCCAAAATGCTTGTAATTCGATTCAGACGTTCTCCAATAATACTTTTAATGAAACTCCGGCTTAAAAATCGTGCTTCTTGCTCATTTAAACAAACATTTCGCTTAATTTTTAGGGGAAAATCAAAGCTTATTTTTTTTTCTTACATCATCTCATTTAACATAATTTTGTTGCAAGTATTGAACTCCAAAATATCAGGAAACAGTGTCCAAATGCTTAACTTAGTACCTAGACAGCATTATATGTAATAAAACAGTTCTTTTCTGGTAGGAAAAAAGATTCGGGAACAGATACGTATTTGATTTCAAGAGTGGAAAAATGTTTCGAAAAAGTAAGCATTTTCTATATTTAAAATTCGAATATATTTTGCATTAAGCAGCTTTCTTGTAAAATTTTTGTGAATTTGTACTCAGTTTGAATCAAAAATTAATATAAGAAGCACAGTTCATCTAGAATACGACTTTGAAAAAAAATCATTTTTTCGAAATTTTCAAAGGGGGGAGCGGCGGCGAAAAAATATGATTTTTTTTTCGATATCTTCGGATTTCCCCATAATGCTTGCAATTCGATTCAGACGTTCTCCAATAATACTTTTAATGAAACTCCGGCTTCAAAATCGTGCTTCTTGCTCATTTAAACAAACATTTCGCTTAATTAATAGGAGAAAAACAAACCTTGATTTTTTTTTCTTACATCATCTCTTTTAACATAATTTTGTTGCAAATATTGAACTCCAATATATCAGGAAACAGTGTCCAAATGCTTAACTTAGTACCCAGACAGCATTGTATGTAATAAAACAGTTCTTTTCTGGTAGGAAAAAAGATTCGGGAACAGATACGTATTCGACTTCAAGAGTGGAAAAATATTTCGAAAAAGTAAGCATTTTCTATATTTAAAATTCGAATATTTTTTGCATTAAGCAGTTTTCTTGTAAAATTTTTGTGAATTTGTACTCAGTTTGAATCAAAAATTAATATTAGAAGCACAGTTCATCTAGAATACGACTTTGAAAAAAAATCATTTTTTCGAAATTTTCAAAGGGGGGAGCGGATTTCGGATTTCCCCAAAATGCTTGTAATTCGATTCAGACGTTCTCCAATAATACTTTTAATGAAACTCCGGCTTCAAAATCGTGCTTCTTGCTCATTTAAACAAACATTTCGCTTAATTAATAGGAGAAAATCAAACCTTGATTTTTTTTTTCTTACATCATCTCTTTTAACATAATTTTGTTGCAAATATTGAACTCCAAAAGTTCAGGAAACATGTCCAAATGCTTAACTTAGTACCTAGACAGCATTATATGTAATAAAACAGTTCTTTTCTGGTAGGAAAAAAGATTCGGGAACAGATACGTATTCGATTTCAAGAGTGGAAAAATATTTCGAAAAAGTAAGCATTTTCTAAATTTAAAATTCGAATATTTTTTGCATTAAGCAGTTTTCTTGTAAAATTTTTGTGAATTTGTACTCAGTTTGAATCAAAAATTAATATTAGAAGCACAGTTCATCTCGAATACGACTTTGAAAAAAAAATCATTTTTTCGAAATTTTCAAAGGGGGGAGCGGCGGCGAAAAAATATGATTTTTTTTTCGATATCTTCGGATTTCCCCTTAATGCTTGCAATTCGATTCAGACGTTCTCCAATAATACTTTTAATGAAACTCCGGCTTCAAAATCGTGCTTCTTGCTCATTTAAACAAACATTTCGCTTAATTAATAGGAGAAAAACAAACCTTGATTTTTTTTTCTTACATCATCTCTTTTAACATAATTTTGTTGCAAATATTGAACTTCAAAAGTTCAGGAAACATGTCCAAATGCTTAACTTAGTACCCAGACAGGATTATATGTAATAAAACACTTCTTTTCTGGTAGGAAAAAAGATTCGGGGACAGATACGTATTCGATTTCAGGAGTGGAAAAATATTTCGAAAAAGTAAGCATTTTCTATATTAAAATTCGAATATTTTTTGCATTAAGCAGTTTTCTTGTAAAATTTTTGTGAATTTGTACTCAGTTTGAATCAAAAATTAATATTAGAAGCACAGTTCATCTAGAATACGACTTTGAAAAAAAAATCATTTTTTCGAAATTTTCAAAGGGGGGAGCGGCGGCGAAAAAAAAATGATTTTTTTCGATATCTTCGGATTTCCCCAAAATGCTTGTAATTCGATTCAGACGTTCTCCAATAATACTTTTAATGAAACTCCGGCTTCAAAATCGTGCTTCTTGCTCATTTAAACAAACATTTCGCTTAATTAATAGGAGAAAATCAAACCTTGATTTTTTTTTCTTACATCATCTCTTTTAACATAATTTTGTTGCAAATATTGAACTCCAAAAGTTCAGGAAACAGTGCCCAAATGCTTAACTTAGTACCTAGACAGCATTATATTTAATAAAACAGTTCTTTTCTGGTAGGAAAAAAGATTCGGGGACAGATACGTATTCGATTTCAAGAGTGGAAAAATATTTCGAAATAGCCTCGGATTTCAAATATCTGTATTTTTCCCAATAAATTGTTCTCAGAGATAAATTTTCAAATTTGTATTCAGTAAGTGATGCTCGTTCTTATCAATATCATAGAAATCGTCATTTGCGAATTTAGGAAAAAAGTGCATTTTGAAACCAAGTCCAGCAGAATTAAGCAAAATAGCCTCGGATTTCACATCTCAGTATTTTTGCCAATAAAATGTTCTCAGAGCTAAATTTTCAGATTTGTATTCAGTAAGTGATGCTCGTTCGTATCAATATCATAGAAATCGTTATTTGCGAATTCAGGAAAAAAGTGCATTTTGAAACCATGGGCTATAGTCCAGCAGAATTAAGCAAAATAGCCTCGGACTTCAAATCTCTGTATTTTTGTCAATAAAAAGTTCTCAGAGCTAAATTTTCAAATTTGTATTCAGAAAGTGATGCTCGTGCTTATAAATATCATAGAAATCGTCATTTGCGAATTTAGGAAAAAAGTGCATTTTGAAACCAAGTCCAGCAGAATTAAGCAAAATAGCCTCGGATTTCAAATCTCTGTATTTTTGTCAATAAAAGGTTCTCAGATCTAAATTTTCAAATTTGTATTCTTAAAGTGATGCTCGTGCTTAGAATACCATAAAAATCGTCATTTGAGAATTCAGGAAAAAAGTGCATTTTGAACCATGGGCTATAGTCCAGCAGGATGAAGCAAAATAGCCTCGGATTTCAAATCTCTGTTTTTTGTCAATAAAAGGTTCTCAGAAGTAAATTTTCAAATTTGTGTTCAGTAAGTGATACTCGTGCTTATCAATATCATAGAAATCTTCATTTGCGAATTCAGGAAAAAAGTGAATTTTGAAACCATGGGCTATAGTCCAGCAGAATTAAGCAAAATAGCCTCGGATTTCAAATCTCTGTATTTTTGTCAATAAAATGTTCTCAGAGCTAAATTTTCAAATTTGTGTTCAGTAAGTGATGCTCGTGGTAGTCGATATCATAGAAATCGTCATTTGAGAATTCAGGAAAAAAGTTCATTTTGAAACCATGGACCTCGGATTTCAAATCTCTGTATTTTTGTCAATAAAATGTTCTCAGAGCTAAATTTTCAAATTTGTGTTCAGTAAGTGATGCTCGTGGTTATCAATATAATAGAAATCGTCATTTGCGAATTCAGGAAAAAAGTGAATTTTGAAACCATGGGCTATAGTCCAGCAGGATGAAGCAAAATAGCCTCGGATTTCAAATCTCTGTATTTTTGTCAATAAAAGGTTCTCAGAGCTAAATTTTCAAATTTGTGTTCAGTAAGTGATGCTCGTTCTTATCAATAAAAGGTTCTCAAAGCTAAATTTTCAAATTTGTATTCAGAAAGTGATGCTCGTGCTTATCAATATCATAGAATTCGTCATTTGCGAATTCAGGAAAAAAGTGAATTTTGAAACCATGGGCTATAGTCCAGCAGGATGAAGCAAAATAGCCTCGGATTTCAAATCTCTGTATTTTTGTCAATATAATGTTCTCAGAGCTAAATTTTCAAATTTGTGTTCAGTAAGTGATGCTCGTTCTTATCAATAAAAGGTTCTCAAAGCAAAATTTTCAAATTTGTATTCAGAAAGTGATGCTCGTGCTTATAAATATAATAGAAATCGTCATTTGCGAATTTAGGAAAAAAGTGCATTTTGAAACCAAGTCCAGCAGAATTATGCAAAATAGCCTCGGATTTCAAATCTCTGTATTTTTGTCAATAAAAGGTTCTCAGAGCTAAATTTTCAAATTTGTATTCAGAAAGTGATGCTCGTGCTTATAAATATCATAGAAAAAACTGCATTTTGAAACCATGGGCCTCGGATTTCAAATCTCTGTATTTTTGTCAATAAAATGTTCTCAGAGCTAAATTTTCAAATTTGTGTTCAGTAAGTGATGCTCGTTCTTATCAATAAAAGGTTCTCAGAGATAAATTTTCAAATTTGTATTCAGAAAGTGATGCTCGTGCTTATCAATATCATAGAAATCGTCATTTGCGAATACAGGAAAAAAGGGAATTTTGAAACCATGGGCTATAGTCCAGCAGGATGAAGCAAAATAGCCTCGGATTTCAAATCTCTGTATTTTTGTCAATAAAATGTTCTCAGAGCTAAATTTTCAAATTTTTGTTCAGTAAGTGATGCTCGTGGTAGTCGATATCATAGAAATCGTCATTTGAGAATTAAGGAAAAAAGTGCATTTTGAAACCATGGGCCTCGGATTTCAAATCTCAATATTTTTGTCAATAAAATGTTTTCAGAGCTAAATTTTCAAATTTGTGTTCAGTAAGTGATGCTCGTGGTTATCAATAAAAGGTTCTCAGAGATAAATTTTCAAATTTGTATTCAGAAAGTGATGCTCGTGCTTATAAATATCATAGAAAATAGTGCATTTTGAAACCATGTGCCTCGGATTTCAAATCTCTGTATTTTTGTCGATAAAATGTTCTCAGAGCTAAATTTTCAAAATTTGTGTTCAGTAAGTGATGCTCGTGGTTATCAATATAATAGAAATCGTCATTTGCGAATTCAGGAAAAAAGTGAATTTTGAAACCATGGGCTATTGTCCAACAGAATTAAGCAAAATAGCCTCGGATCTAGAATTTCTGTATTTTTGTCAATAAAAGGTTCTCAGAGCTAAATTTTCAAATTTGTGTTCAGTAAGTGATGCTTGTGCTTATAAATATCATAGAAAAAAGTGCATTTTGAAACCATGGGCCTCGGAATTCAAATCTCTGTATTTTTGTCAATAAAATGTTCTCAGAGCTAAATTTTCAAATTTGTGTTCAGTAAGTGATGTTCGTTCTTATCAATAAAAGGTTCTCAGAGATAAATTTTCAAATTTGTATTCAGAAAGTGATGCTCGTGCTTATAAATATCATAGAAAAAAGTGCATTATGAAACCATGTGCCTCGGAATTCAAATCTCTGTATTTTTGTCAATAAAATGTTCTCAGAGCTAAATTTTCAAATTTGTGTTCAGTAAGTGATGCTCGTTCTTATCAATAAAAGGTTCTCAGAGATAAATTTTCAAATTTGTATTCAGAAAGTGATGCTCGTGCTTATAAATATCATAGAAAATAGTGCATTTTGAAACCATGTGCCTCGGATTTCAAATCTCTGTATTTTTGTCAATAAAATGTTCTCAGAGCTAAATTTTCAAATTTGTGTTCAGTAAGTGATGCTCGTTCTTATCAATATCATAGAAATCGTCATTTGCGAATTCAGGAAAAAAGTGCATTTTGAAACCATGGGCTATAGTCCAGCAGGATGAAGCAAAATAGCCTCGGATTTCAAATCTCTGTTTTTTTGTCAATAAAATGTTCTCAGAGCTAAATTTTCAAATTTGTTTTTAGTAAGTGATGCTCGTGGTTATCAATATAATAGAAATCGTCATTTGCGAATTCGGGAAAAAAGTGCATTTTGAAACCATGGGCTATAGTCCAGCAGGATGAAGCAAAATAGCCACGGATTTCAAATCTCTGTTTTTTTGTCAATAAAATGTTCTCAGAGCTAAATTTTCATATTCGTGTTCAGTAAGTGATGCTCGTGGTAGTCGATATCATAGAAATCGTCATTTGAGAATTCAGGAAAAAAGTGCATTTTGAAACCATGGGCTATAGTCCAGCAGGATGAAGCAAAATAGCCTCGGATTTCAAATCTCTGTTTTTTTGTCAATAAAATGTTCTCAGAGCTAAATTTTCAAATTTGTTTTTAGTAAGTGATGCTCGTGGTTATCAATTTAATAGAAATCGTCATTTGCGAATTCGGGAAAAAAGTGCATTTTGAAACTATGGGCTATAGTCCAGCAGGATGAAGCAAAATAGCCTCGGATTTCAAATCTCTGTTTTTTTGTCAATAAAATGTTCTCAGAGCTAAATTTTCAAATTTGTGTTCAGAAAGTGATGCTCATTCTTATCAATATCATAGAAATCGTCATTTGCGAATTCAGGAAAAAAGTGCATTTTGAAACCATGGGCTATAAGTCCAGCAGGATGAAGCAAAATAGCCTCGGATTTCAAATCTCTGTTTTTTTGTCAATAAAATGTTCTCAGAGCTAAATTTTCAAATTTGTTTTTAGTAAGTGATGCTCGTGGTTATCAATATAATAGAAATCGTCATTTGCGAATTGGGGAAAGAGTGCATTTTGAAACCATGGGCTATAGTCCAGCAGGATGAAGCAAAATAGCCTCGGATTTCAAATCTCTGTTTTTTTGTCAATAAAATGTTCTCAGAGCTAAATTTTCAAATTTGTTTTTAGTAAGTGATGCTCGCGGTTATCAATATAATAGAAATCGTCATTTGCGAATTCGGGGAAAAAGTGCATTTTGAAACCATGGGCTATAGTCCAGCAGGATGAAGCAAAATAGCCTCGGATTTCAAATCTCTGTTTTTTTGTCAATAAAATGTTCTCAGAGCTAAATTTTCAAATTTGTGTTCAGTAAGTAATGCTCGTGCTTATCAATATCATAGAAGTCGTCATTTGCGAATTCAGGAAAAAAATTAATTTTGAAACCAAGGGCTGTAGTCCAGCAGGATGAAGCAAAATAGCCTCGGATTTCAAATCTCTGTTTTTTCTCCGAGCTAAATTTTCAAATTTGTTTTTAGTAAGTGATGCTCGTGGTTATCAATATAATAGAAATCGTCATTTGCGAATTCAGGAAAAAAGTGCATTTTGAAACCATGGGCTATAGTCCAGCAGGATGAAGCAAAATAGCCTCGGATTTCAAATCTATTTTTTTGTCAATAAAATGTTCTCAGAGCTAAATTTTCAAATTTGTTTTTAGTAAGTGATGCTCGTGGTTATCAATATAATAGAAATCGTCATTTGCGAATTCAGGAAAAAAGTGAATTTTGAAACCATGGGCTATAGTCCAGCAGAATTAAGCAAAATAGCCTCGGATTTCAAATCTCTGTATTTTTGTCAATAAAATTTCCTCAGAGCTAAATTTTCAAATTTGTGTTCAGTAAGTGATGCTCGTTCTAATCAATATCATAGAAATCGTCATTTGCGAATTCAGGAAAAAAGTGCATTTTGAAACCATGGGCTATAGTCCAGCAGAATTAAGCAAAATAGCCTCGGATTTCAAATCTCTGTTTTTTTGTCAATAAAATGTTCTCAGAGCTAAATTTTCAAATTTGTTTTTAGTAAGTGATGCTCGTGGTTATCAATATAATAGAAATCGTCATTTGCGAATTCGGGAAAAAAATGCATTTTGAAACCATGGGCTATAGTCCAGCAGGATGAAGCAAAATAGCCTCGGATTTCAAATCTCTGTATTTTTGTCAATAAAATGTTCTCAAAGCTAAATTTTCAAATTTGTGTTCAGTAAGTGGTGCTCGTGGTAGTCGATATCATAGAAATCGTCATTTGAGAATTCAGGAAAAAAGTGCATTTTGAAACCATGGGCTAAAGTCCAGCAGGATGAAGCAAAATAGCCTCGGATTTCAAATCTCTGTATTTTTGTCAATAAAATGTTCTCAAAGCTAAATTTTCAAATTTGTGTTCAGTAAGTGATGCTCGTGGTAGTCGATATCATAGAAATCGTCATTTGAGAATTCAGGAAAAAAGTGCATTTTGAAACCATGGGCTAAAGTCCAGCAGGATGAAGCAAAATAGCCTCGGATTTCAAATCTCTGTATTTTTGTCAATAAAATGTTCTCAGAGCTAAATTTTCAAATTTGTGTTCAGTAAGTGATGCTCGTGGTTATCAATATAATAGAAATCGTCATTTGCGAATTCAGGAAAAAAGTGAATTTTGAAACCATGGGCTATTGTCCAACAGAATTAAGCAAAATAGCCTCGGATTTAGAATTTCTGTATTTTTGTCAATAAAAGGTTCTCAGAGCTAAATTTTCAAATTTGTATTCAGAAAGTGATGCTCGTGCTTATAAATGTCTTAGAAAAAAGTGCATTTTGAAACCATGGGCCTCGGATTTCAAATCTCTGTATTTTTGTCGATAAAATGTTCTCAGAGCTAAATTTTCAAATTTGTGTTCAGTAAGTGATGCTCGTGCTTATCAATATAGTCCAGCAGGATGAAGCAAAATAGCCTCGGATTTCAAATCTCTGTATTTTTGTCAATAAAATGTTGTCAGAGCTAAATTTTCAAATTTGTGTTCAGTAAGTGATGCTCGTGGTAGTCGATATCATAGAAATCGTCATTTGAGAATTCAGGAAAAAAGTGCATTTTGAAACCATGGGCTAAAGTCCAGCAGGATGAAGCAAAATAGCCTCGGATTTCCAATCTCTGTATTTTTGTCAATAAAATGTTCTCAGAGCTAAATTTTCAAATTTGTGTTCAGTAAGTGATGCTCGTGGTAGTCGATATCATAGAAATCGTCATTTGAGAATTCAGGAAAAAAGTGCATTTTGAAACCATGGGCTATTGTCCAACAGAATTAAGCAAAATAGCCTCGGATTTAGAATTTCTGTATTTTTGTCAATAAAAGGTTCTCAGAGCTAGGTTTTCAAATTTGTGTTCAATATGTGATGCTTGTGCTTATCAATATTTGCGAATTCAGGAAAAAAGTGCATTTTGAAACCATGGGCTATTGTCCAACAGAATTAAACAAAATAGCCTCGGATTTCAAATCTCTGTATTTTTGAAAATAAAATGTTCTCAGAGCTAAATTTTCAAATTTGTGTTCAGTAAGTGATGCTCGTTCTAATCAATATCATAGAAATCGTCATTTGCGAATTCAGGAAAAAAGTGCATTTTGAAACCATGGGCTATAGTCCAGCAGGATGAAGCAAAATAGCCTCGGATTTCAAATCTCTGTTTTTTTGTCAATAAAATGTTCTCAGAGCTAAATTTTCAAATTTGTTTTTAGTAAGTGATGCTCGTGGTTATCAATATAATAGAAATAGTCATTTGCGAATTCGGGAAAAAAATGCATTTTGAAACCATAGTCCATAGTCCAGCAGGATGAAGCAAAATAGCCTCGGATTTCAAATCTCTGTTTTTTTGTCAATAAAATGTTCTCAGAGCTAAATTTTCAAATTTGTTTTTAGTAAGTGATGCTCGTGGTTATCAATATAATAGAAATCGTCATTTGCGAATTCAGGAAAAAAGTGAATTTTGAAACCATGGGCTATTGTCCAACAGAATTAAGCAAAATAGCCTCGGATTTAGAATTTCTGTATTTTTGTCAATAAAAGGTTCTCAGAGCTAGGTTTTCAAATTTGTGTTCAGTAAGTGATGCTTGTGCTTATCAATATTTGCGAATTCAGGAAAAAAGTGCATTTTGAAACCATGGGCTATAGTCCAGCAGAATTAAGCAAAATAGCCTCGGATTTCAAATCTCTGTATTTTTGAAAATAAAATGTTCTCAGAGCTAAATTTTCAAATTTGTGTTCAGTAAGTGATGCTCGTTCTAATCAATATCATAGAAATCGTCATTTGCGAATTCAGGAAAAAAGTGCATTTTGAAACCATGGGCTATAGTCCAGCAGGATGAAGCAAAATAGCCTCGGATTTCAAATCTCTGTTTTTTTGTCAATAAAATGTTCTCAGAGCTAAATTTTCAAATTTGTTTTTAGTAAGTGATGCTCGTGGTTATCAATATAATAGAAATCGTCATTTGCGAATTCGGGAAAAAAATGCATTTTGAAACCATGGGCTATAGTCCAGCAGGATGAAGCAAAATAGCCTCGGATTTCAAATCTCTGTATTTTTGTCAATAAAATGTTCTCAGAGCTAAATTTTCAAATTTGTGTTCAGTAAGTGATGCTCGTTCTAATCAATATCATAGAAATCGTCATTTGCGAATTCAGGAAAAAAGTGCATTTTGAAACCATGGGCTATAGTCCAGCAGGATGAAGCAAAATAGCCTCGGATTTCAAATCTCTGTTTTTTTGTCAATAAAATGTTCTCAGAGCTAAATTTTCAAATTTGTTTTTAGTAAGTGATGCTCGTGGTTATCAATATAATAGAAATCGTCATTTGCGAATTCGGGAAAAAAATGCATTTTGAAACCATGGGCTATAGTCCAGCAGGAAGAAGCAAAATAGCCTCGGATTTCAAATCTCTGTATTTTTGTCAATAAAATGTTCTCAGAGCTAAATTTTCAAATTTGTGTTCAGTAAGTGATGCTCGTGGTAGTCGATATCATAGAAATCGTCATTTGAGAATTCAGGAAAAAAGTGCATTTTGAAACCATGGGCCTCGGATTTCAAATCTCTGTATTTTTGTCGATAAAATGTTCTCAGAGCTAAATTTTCAAAATTTGTGTTCAGTAAGTGATGCTCGTGGTTATCAATATAATATAAATCGTCATTTGCGAATTCAGGAAAAAAGTGAATTATGAAACCATGGGCTATTGTCCAACAGAATTAAGCAAAATAGCCTCGGATTTAGAATTTCTGTATTTTTGTCAATAAAAGGTTCTCAGAGCTAAATTTTCAAATTTTTGTTCAGTAAGTGATGCTCGTGGTAGTCGATATCATAGAAATCGTCATTTGAGAATTCAGGAAAAAAGTGCATTATGAAACCATGGGGCTCGGATTTCAAATCTCTGTATTTTTGTCAATAAAATGTTCTCAGAGCTAAATTTTCAAATTTGTGTTCAGTAAGTGATGCTCGTTCTTATCAATAAAAGGTTCTCAGAGATAAATTTTCAAATTTGTATTCAGTAAGTGATGCTCGTGCTTATAAATATCATAGAAAATAGTGCATTTTGAAACCATGTGCCTCGGATTTCAAATCTTTGTATTTTTGTCAATAAAAGGTTCTCAGAGCTAAATTTTCAAATTTGTGATGCTCGTGGTAGTCGATATCATAGAAATCGTCATTTGAGAATTCAGGAAAAAAGTGCATTTTGAAACCATGGGCTATTGTCCAACAGAATTAAGCAAAATAGCCTCGGATTTAGAATTTCTGTATTTTTGTCAATAAAAGGTTCTCAGAGCTAGGTTTTCAAATTTGTGTTCAGTAAGTGATGCTTGTGCTTATCAATATTTGCGAATTCAGGAAAAAAGTGCATTTTGAAACCATGGGCTATAGTCCAGCAGAATTAAGCAAAATAGCCTCGGATTTCAAATCTCTGTATTTTTGAAAATAAAATGTTCTCAGAGCTAAATTTTCAAATTTGTGTTCAGTAAGTGATGCTCGTTCTAATCAATATCATAGAAATCGTCATTTGCGAATTCAGGAAAAAAGTGCATTTTGAAACCATGGGCTATAGTCCAGCAGGATGAAGCAAAATAGCCTCGGATTTCAAATCTCTGTTTTTTTGTCAATAAAATGTTCTCAGAGCTAAATTTTCAAATTTGTTTTTAGTAAGTGATGCTCGTGGTTATCAATATAATAGAAATCGTCATTTGCGAATTCGGGAAAAAAATGCATTTTGAAACCATGGGCTATAGTCCAGCAGGATGAAGCAAAATAGCCTCGGATTTCAAATCTCTGTATTTTTGTCAATAAAATGTTCTCAGAGCTAAATTTTCAAATTTGTGTTCAGTAAGTGATGCTCGTTCTAATCAATATCATAGAAATCGTCATTTGCGAATTCAGGAAAAAAGTGAATTTTGGAACCATGGGCTATAGTCCAGCAGGATGAAGCAAAATAGCCTCGGATTTCAAATTTCTGTTTTTTTGTCAATAAAATGTTCTCAGAGCTAAATTTTCAAATTTGTTTTTAGTAAGTGATGCTCGTGGTTATCAATATAATAGAAATCGTCATTTGCGAATTCGGGAAAAAAATGCATTTTGAAACCATGGGCTATAGTCCAGCAGGAAGAAGCAAAATAGCCTTGGATTTCAAATCTCTGTATTTTTGTCAATAAAATGTTCTCAGAGCTAAATTTTCAAATTTGTGTTCAGTAAGTGATGCTCGTGGTAGTCGATATCATAGAAATCGTCATTTGAGAATTCAGGAAAAAAGTGCATTTTGAAACCATGGGCCTCGGATTTCAAATCTCTGTATTTTTGTCGATAAAATGTTCTCAGAGCTAAATTTTCAAAATTTGTGTTCAGTAAGTGATGCTCGTGGTTATCAATATAATATAAATCGTCATTTGCGAATTCAGGAAAAAAGTGAATTATGAAACCATGGGCTATTGTCCAACAGAATTAAGCAAAATAGCCTCGGATTTAGAATTTCTGTATTTTTGTCAATAAAAGGTTCTCAGAGCTAAATTTTCAAATTTTTGTTCAGTAAGTGATGCTCGTGGTAGTCGATATCATAGAAATCGTCATTTGAGAATTCAGGAAAAAAGTGCATTATGAAACCATGGGGCTCGGATTTCAAATCTCTGTATTTTTGTCAATAAAATGTTCTCAGAGCTAAATTTTCAAATTTGTGTTCAGTAAGTGATGCTCGTTCTTATCAATAAAAGGTTCTCAGAGATAAATTTTCAAATTTGTATTCAGTAAGTGATGCTCGTGCTTATAAATATCATAGAAAATAGTGCATTTTGAAACCATGTGCCTCGGATTTCAAATCTTTGTATTTTTGTCAATAAAAGGTTCTCAGAGCTAAATTTTCAAATTTGTTTTCAGAAAGTGATGCTCGTGCTTATAAATATCATAGAAATCGTCATTTGCGAATTCAGGAAAAAAGTGCATTTTGAAACCATGGGCTATAGTCCAGCAGGATAAAGCAAAATAGCCTCGGATTTCAAATCTCTGTTTTTTTTTCAATAAAATGTTCTCAGAGCTAAATTTTCAAATTTTTGTTCAGTAAGTGATGCTCGTGGTAGTCGATATCATAGAAATCGTCATTTGAGAATTCAGGAAAAAAGTGCATTTTGAAACCATGGGCCTCGGATTTCTCTGTATTTTTGCAATAAAATGTTCTCAGAGCTAAATTTTCAAATTTGTTTTTAGTAAGTGATGCTCGTTCTAATCTCTGTTTTTTTGTCAATAAAATGTTCTCAGAGCTAAATTTTCAAATTTTTGTTCAGTAAGTGATGCTCGTGGTAGTCGATATCATAGAAATCGTCATTTGAGAATTCAGGAAAAAAGTGCATTTTGAAACCATGGGCCTCGGATTTCAAATCTCTGTATTTTTGTCGATAAAATGTTCTCAGAGCTAAATTTTCAAAATTTGTGTTCAGTAAGTGATGCTCGTGGTTATCAATATAATAGAAATCGTCATTTGCGAATTCAGGAAAAGAGTGAATTATGAAACCATGGGCTATTGTCCAACAGAATTAAGCAAAATAGCCTCGGATTTAGAATTTCTGTATTTTTGTCAATAAAAGGTTCTCAGAGCTAAATTTTCAAATTTTTGTTCAGTAAGTGATGCTCGTGGTAGTCGATATCATAGAAATCGTCATTTGAGAATTCAGGAAAAAAGTGCATTATGAAACCATGGGCCTCGGATTTCAAATCTCTGTATTTTTGTCAATAAAATGTTCTCAGAGCTAAATTTTCAAATTTGTGTTCAGTAAGTGATGCTCGTTCTTATCAATAAAAGGTTCTCAGAGATAAATTTTCAAATTTGTATTCAGTAAGTGATGCTCGTGCTTATAAATATCATAGAAAATAGTGCATTTTGAAACCATGTGCCTCGGATTTCAAATCTTTGTATTTTTGTCAATAAAAGGTTCTCAGAGCTAAATTTTCAAATTTGTTTTCAGAAAGTGATGCTCGTGCTTATAAATATCATAGAAAATAGTGCATTTTGAAACCATGTGCCTCGGATTTCAAATCTCTGTATTTTTGTCAATAAAATGTTCTCAGAGCTAAATTTTCAAATTTGTGTTCAGTAAGTGATGCTCGTTCTTATCAATAAAAGGTTCTCAGAGATAAATTTTCAAATTTGTATTCAGAAAGTGATGCTCGTGCTTATAAATATCATAGAAAATAGTGCATTTTGAAACCATGTGCCTCGGATTTCAAATCTCTGTATTTTTGTCAATAAAATGTTCTCAGAGCTAAATTTTCAAATTTGTGTTCAGTAAGTGATGCTCGTTCTTATCAATAAAAGGTTCTCAGAGATAAATTTTCAAATTTGTATTCAGTAAGTGATGCCCGTGCTTATCAATATCATAGAAATCGTCATTTGCGAATTCAGGAAAAAAGTGAATTTTGAAACCATGGGCTATAGTCAAGCAGGATGAAGCAAAATAGCCTCGGATTTCAAATCTCTGTATTTTTGTCAATAAAATGTTCTCAAAGCTAAATTTTCAAATTTTTGTTCAGTAAGTGATGCTCGTGGTAGTCGATATCATAGAAATCGTCATTTGAGAATTCAGGAAAAAAGTGCATTTTGAAACCATGGGCCTCGGATTTCAAATCTCTGTATTTTTGTCAATAAAATGTTCTCAGAGCTAAATTTTCAAATTTGTGTTCAGTAAGTGATGCTCGTTCTTATCAATAAAAGGTTCTCAGAGATAAATTTTCAAATTTGTATTCAGAAAGTGATGCTCGTGCTTATAAATATCATAGAAAATAGTGCATTTTGAAACCATGTGCCTCGGATTTCAAATCTCTGTATTTTTGTCAATAAAAGGTTCTCAGAGCTAAATTTTCAAATTTGTTTTCAGAAAGTGATGCTCGTGCTTATAAATATCATAGAAAAAAGTGCATTTTGAAACCATGGGCCTCGGATTTCAAATCTCTGTATTTTTGTCAATAAAATGTTCTCAGAGCTAAATTTTCAAATTTGTGTTCAATAAGTGATGCTCGTGCTTATCAATATCATAGAAATCGTCATTTGCGAATTCAGGAAAAAAGTGAATTTTGAAACCATGGGCTATAGTCCAGCAGGATGAAGCAAAATAGACTCGGATTTCAAATCTCTGTATTTTTGTCAATAAAATGTTCTCAGAGCTAAATTTTCAAATTTTTGTTCAGTAAGTGATGCTCGTGGTAGTCGATATCATAGAAATCGTCATTTGAGAATTCAGGAAAAAAGTGCATTTTGAAACCATGGGCCTCGGATTTCAAATCTCTGTATTTTTGTCAATAAAATGTTCTCAGAGCTAAATTTTCGAATTTGTGTTCAGCAAGTGATGCTCGTTCTTATCAATAAAAGGTTCTCAGAGATAAAGTTTCAAATTTGTATTCAGAAAGTGATGCTCGTGCTTATAAATATCATAGAAAATAGTGCATTTTGAAACCATGTGCCTCGGATTTCAAATCTCTGTATTTTTGTCAATAAAATGTTCTCAGAGCTAAATTTTCAAATTTGTGTTCAGTAAGTGATGCTCGTTCTTATCAATAAAAGGTTCTCAGAGATAAATTTTCAAATTTGTATTCAGTAAGTGATGCCCGTGCTTATCAATATCATAGAAATCGTCATTTGCGAATTCAGGAAAAAAGTGAATTTTGAAACCATGGGCTATAGTCAAGCAGGATGAAGCAAAATAGCCTCGGATTTCAAATCTCTGTATTTTTGTCAATAAAATGTTCTCAAAGCTAAATTTTCAAATTTTTGTTCAGTAAGTGATGCTCGTGGTAGTCGATATCATAGAAATCGTCATTTGAGAATTCAGGAAAAAAGTGCATTTTGAAACCATGGGCCTCGGATTTCAAATCTCTGTATTTTTGTCGATAAAATGTTCTCAGAGCTAAATTTTCAAAATTTGTGTTCAGTAAGTGATGCTCGTGGTTATCAATATAATAGAAATCGTCATTTGCGAATTCCGGAAAAAAGTGAATTTTGAAACCATGGGCTATTGTCCAACAGAATTAAGCAAAATAGCCTCGGATTTAGAATTTCTGTATTTTTGTCAATAAAAGGTTCTCAGAGCTAAATTTTCAAATTTGTTTTCAGAAAGTGATGCTCGTGCTTATAAATATCATAGAAAAAAGTGCATTTTGAAACCATGGGCCTCGGATTTCAAATCTCTGTATTTTTGTCAATAAAATGTTCTCAGAGCTAAATTTTCAAATTTGTGTTCAATAAGTGATGCTCGTGCTTATCAATATCATAGAAATCGTCATTTGCGATTTCAGGAAAAAAGTGAATTTTGAAACCATGGGCTATAGTCCAGCAGGATGAAGCAAAATAGCCTCGGATTTCAAATCTCTGTATTTTTGTCAATAAAATGTTCTCAGAGCTAAATTTTCAAATTTTTGTTCAGTAAGTGATGCTCGTGGTAGTCGATATCATAGAAATCGTCATTTGAGAATTCAGGAAAAAAGTGCATTTTGAAACCATGGGCCTCGGATTTCAAATCTCTGTATTTTTGTCAATAAAATGTTCTCAGAGCTAAATTTTCAAATTTTTGTTCAGTAAGTGATGCTCGTGGTAGTCGATATCATAGAAATCGTCATTTGCGAATTCAGGAAAAAAGTGCATTTTGAAACCATTGGGCTATAGTCCAGCAGGATGAAGCAAAATAGCCTCGGATTTCAAATCTCTGTTTTTTTGTCAATAAAATGTTCTCAGAGCTAAATTTTCAAATTTGTTTTTAGTAAGTGATGCTCGTGGTTATCAATATAATAGAAATCGTCATTTGCGAATTCGGGAAAAAAGTGCATTTTGAAACCATGGGCTATACTCCAGCAGGATGAAGCAAAATAGCCTCGGATTTCAAATCTCTGTTTTTTTGTCAATAAAATGTTCTCAGAGCTAAATTTTCAAATTTGTTTTTAGTAAGTGATGCTCGTGGTTATCAATATAATAGAAATCGTCATTTGCGAATTCGGGAAAAAAGCGCATTTTGAAACTATGGGCTATAGTCCAGCAGGATGAAGCAAAATAGCCTCGGATTTCAAATCTCTGTTTTTTTGTCAATAAAATGTTCTCAGAGCTAAATTTTCAAATTTGTTTTTAGTAAGTGATGCTCGTGGTTATCAATATAATAGAAATCATCATTTGCGAATTCGGGAAAAAAGTGAATTTTGAAACCATGGGCCTCGGATTTCAAATCTCTGTATTTTTGTCGATAAGTAAGTGTTCAGTAAGTGATGCTCGTGGTTATCAATATAATAGAAATCGTCATTTGCGAATTCAGGAAAAAAGTGAATTTTGAAACCATGGGCTATTGCCCAAAAGAATTAAGCAAAATAGCCTCGGATTTAGAATTTCTGTATTTTTGTCAATAAAAGGTTCTCAGAGCTAAATTTTCAAATTTGTTTTCAGAAAGTGATGCTCGTGCTTATAAATATCATAGAAAAAAGTGCATTTTGAAACCATGGGCCTCGGATTTCAAATCTCTGTATTTTTGTCAATAAAATGTTCTCAGAGCTAAATTTTCAAATTTGTGTTCAATAAGTGATGCTCGTGCTTATCAATATCATAGAAATCGTCATTTGCGAATTCAGGAAAAAAGTGAATTTTGAAACCATGGGCTATAGTCCAGCAGGATGAAGCAAAATAGCCTCGGATTTCAAATCTCTGTATTTTTGTCAATAAAATGTTCTCAGAGCTAAATTTTCAAATTTTTGTTCAGTAAGTGATGCTCGTGGTAGTCGATATCATAGAAATCGTCATTTGAGAATTCAGGAAAAAAGTGCATTTTGAAACCATGGGCCTCGGATTTCAAATCTCTGTATTTTTGTCAATAAAATGTTCTCAGAGCTAAATTTTCAAATTTGTGTTCAGTAAGTGATGCTCGTTCTTATCAATAAAAGGTTCTCAGAGATAAATTTTCAAATTTGTATTCAGAAAGTGATGCTCGTGCTTATAAATATCATAGAAAATAGTGCATTTTGAAACCATGTGCCTCGGATTTCAAATCTCTGTATTTTTGTCAATAAAATGTTCTCAGAGCTAAATTTTCAAATTTTTGTTCAGTAAGTGATGCTCGTGGTAGTCGATATCATAGAAATCGTCATTTGAGAATTCAGGAAAAAAGTGCATTTTGAAACCATGGGCCTCGGATTTCAAATCTCTGTTTTTTTGTCAATAAAATGTTCTCAGAGCTAAATTTTCAAATTTGTTTTTAGTAAGTGATGCTCGTGGCTATCAATATAATAGAAATCGTCATTTGCGAATTCGGGAAAAAAGTGCATTTTGAAACCATGGGCTATAGTCCAGCAGGATGAAGCAAAAGAGCCTCGGATTTCAAATCTCTGTTTTTTTGTCAATAAAATGTTCTCAGAGCTAAATTTTCAAATTCGTGTTCAGTAAGTGATGCTCGTGGTAGTCGATATCATAGAAATCGTCATTTGAGAATTCAGGAAAAAAGTGCATTTTGAAACCATGGGCTATAGTCCAGCAGGATGAAGCAAAATAGCCTCGGATTTCAAATCTCTGTTTTTTTGTCAATAAAATGTTCTCAGAGCTAAATTTTCAAATTTGTTTTTAGTAAGTGATGCTCGTGGTTATCAATATAATAGAAATCGTCATTTGCGAATTCGGGAAAAAAGCGCATTTTGAAACTATGGGCTATAGTCCAGCAGGATGAAGCAAAATAGCCTCGGATTTCAAATCTCTGTTTTTTTGTCAATAAAATGTTCTCAGAGCTAAATTTTCAAATTTGTGTTCAGTAAGTGATGCTCGTTCTTATCAATGTCATAGAAATCGTCATTTGCGAATTCAGGAAAAAAGTGCATTTTGAAACCTGGGCTATAGTCCAGCAGGATGAAGCAAAATAGCCTCGGATTTCAAATCTCTGTTTTTTTGTCAATAAAATGTTCTCAGAGCTAAATTTTCAAATTTGTTTTTAGTAAGTGATGCTCGTGGTTATCAATATAATAGAAATCGGTCATTTGCGAATTCGGGAAAAAAGTGAATTTTGAAACCA
The DNA here is from genome assembly GCA_963555765.1 of Orthonevra nobilis. Taxonomy (NCBI): domain Eukaryota; kingdom Metazoa; phylum Arthropoda; class Insecta; order Diptera; family Syrphidae; genus Orthonevra; species Orthonevra nobilis. Next base: position 24,245 of record CAUVXE010000245.1, read on the forward strand.
TGGGCCTCGGATTTCAAATCTCTGTATTTTTGTCGATAAAATGTTCTCAGAGCTAAATTTTCAAAATTTGTGTTCAGTAAGTGATGCTCGTGGTTATCAATATAATAGAAATCGTCATTTGCGAATTCAG
>CAUVXE010000246.1:0-47273 GCA_963555765.1 Orthonevra nobilis
GCCCCTCACGGAAGTAACGGGAGTATCTGGGCCCCTCCCGGAAGTCCCCGGAGTATCCGGGCAATCCCCGGATATAACCCCAAGTCTCCGGGAGTATCCGGGCCCCTCCCGGAAGTCCCCGGAGTATCCGGGCAATCCCCGGATATAACCCTAAGTCTCCGCGAGTATCCGGGCCCCTCACAGAAGTAACGGGAGTATCTGGGCCCCTCCCGGAACTCCCCGGGCCCCTCCCGGAAGTCCCCGGAGTATCTGGGCAATCCCCGGATATAACCCCAAGTCTCCGGGAGTATCCGGGCCCCTCCCGGAAGTCCCCGGAGTATCCGGGCAATCCCCGGATATAACCCTAAGTCTCCGCGAGTATCCGGGCCCCTCACAGAAGTAACGGGAGTATCTGGGCCCCTCCCGGAACTCCCCGGGCCCCTCCCGGAAGTCCCCGGAGTATCCGGGCAATCCCCGGATATAACCCCAAGTCTCCGGGAGTATCCGGGCCCCTCCCGGAAGTCCCCGGAGTATCCGGGCAATCCCCGTATATAACCCCAAGTCTCCGGAAGTATCCGGGCCCCTTACGGAAGTAACGGGAGCATCTGGGCCCCTCCCGGAAGTCCCCGGAGTATCCGGGCAATCCCCGGATATAACCCCAAGTCTCCGGGAGTATCCGGGCCCCTCACGGAAGTAACGAGAGTATCTGGGCCCCTCCCGGAAGTCCCCGGAGTATCCGGGCCCCTCACGGAAGTAACGGGAGTATCTAGGCCCCTCCCGGAGTATCCGGGCAATCCCCGGATATAACCCCAAGTCTCCGGGAGTATCCGGCCCCTCACGGAAGTAACGGGAGTATCTGGGCCCCTAACGGAACTCCCCGGGCGCCTCCCGGAAGTCCCCGGAGTATCCGGACAATCCCCGTATATAACCCCAAGTCTCCGGGAGTATCCGGGCCCCTCACGGAAGTAACGGGAGTATCTGGGCCCCTCCCGGAAGTCCCCGGAGTATCCGGGCCCCTCACGGAAGTAACGGGAGTATCTAGGCCCCTCCCGGAGTATCCGGGCAATCCCCGGATATAACCCCAAGTCTCCGGGAGTATCCGGGCCCCTCACGGAAGTAACGGGAGTACCTGGGCCCCTCCCGGAACTCCCCGGGCCCCTCCCGGAAGTCCCCGTGGTATCCGGGCAATCCCCGGATATAACCCCAAGTCTCCGGGAGAATCCGGGCCCCTCACGGAAGTAACGGGAGTATCTGGGCCCCTCCCGGAAGTCCCCGGATATAACCCAAGGTCTCCGGGAGTATCCGGGCCCCTCACGGAAGTAACGGGAGTATCTGGGCCGCTCGGGAGTAACGGGAGTATCTGGGCCCCTCCCGGAAGTCCCCGGAGTATCCGGGCAATCCCCGGATATAACTCCAAGTCTCCGGGAGTATCCGGGCCCCTCACGGAGGTAACGGGAGTATCTGGGCCCCTCCCGGAAGTCCCCGGAGTATCCGGGCAATCCCCGGATATAACCCCAAGTCTCCGGGAGTATCCGGACCCCTCACGGAAGTAACGGGAGTATCTGGGCCCCTCCCGGAACTCCCCGGGCCCCTCCCGGAAGTCCCCGGAGTATCCGGGCAATCCCCGGATATAACCCCAAGTCTCTAGGAGTATCCGGGCCCCTCACGGAAGTAACGGGAGTATCTGGGCCCCTCCCGGAAGTCCTCGGAGTATCCGGGCAATCCCCGGATATAACACCAAGTCTCTGGGAGTATCCGAGCCCCTCACGGAAGTAACGGGAGTATCTGGGCCCCTCCCGGAAGTCCCCGGAGTATCCGGGCAATCCCCGGATATAACCCCAGGTCTCCGGGAGTATCCGGGCCCCTCCCGGAAGTCCTCGGAGTATCCGTGCAAACCCCGAATATAACCCCGTCCCAGGGAGTATCCGGGCCCGTCACAAAAGTAACGGGAGTATCTGGGCCCCTCCCGGAACTCCCCGGGCCCCTCCCGGAAGTCCCCGGAGTATCCGGGTAATCCCCGGATATAACCCCAAGTCTCTGGGAGTATCCGGGCCCCTCACGGAAGTAACGGGAGTATCTGGGCCCCTCCCGGAAGTCCCCGGAGTATCCGGGCAATCCCCGGATATAACCCCAAGTCTCCGGGAGTATCCGGGCCCCTCCCGGAAGTCCCCGGAGTATCCGGGCAATCCCCGGATATAACCCTAAGTCTCCGCGAGTATCCGGGCCCCTCACAGAAGTAACGGGAGTATCTGGGCCCCTCCCGGAACTCCCCGGGCCCCTCCCGGAAGTCCCCGGAGTATCTGGGCAATCCCCGGATATAACCCCAAGTCTCCGGGAGTATCCGGGCCCCTCCCGGAAGTCCCCGGAGTATCCGGGCAATCCCTTGATAAAAAAGATTGCGACCTCGATGTTGGATTAAGATTTAATTTAGGTGCAGCCGTTTAAAATTTTAAGTCTGTTCGACTTTTAAAATCTTACATGATCTGAGTTCAAACCGGTGTAAGCCAGGTTGGTTTCTATCTTTAATAAATTCTTATATTTTAGTACGAAAGGATTAAATATTTAAATAATGTTATTTTATATTTAAGAATATTATTAATATTTTATATGACTATTTTGGCAGATTAATGTAATAAATTTAGGATTTATAAATGTAATTTTATATTACAAATAGTACTTGTTTTATATAGAAATTATTATATTTTTAATTATGAGTATTTTATTAATTATTTGTGTATTAGTAAGAGTTGCTTTTTTAACTTTACTTGAACGAAAAGTTTTAGGATATATTCAAATTCGTAAAGGTCCTAATAAAGTAGGTTTAATAGGAATTCCTCAGCCTTTTTGTGATGCAATTAAATTATTTACTAAAGAACAAACTTATCCATTATTATCAAATTATATTTCATATTATTTTTCTCCAATTTTTTCATTATTTTTATCTTTATTATTATGAATATGTATACCTTTTTTTATTAAATTATTTAATTTAGGTTTATTATTTTTTATATGTTGTACAAGATTAGGTGTTTACACTGTTATAATTGCTGGTTGATCATCAAATTCTAATTATGCTTTATTAGGGGGTTTACGTTCAGTTGCTCAAACTATTTCTTATGAAGTAAGATTAGCTTTGATTTTATTATCTTTTGTTTTTTTAATTAATAATTATAATATATTAAATTTTTATTATTATCAAAAGTATTTATGATTTATTTTATTATTATATCCTTTAGGCTTAATTTGATTAATAATTTCTTTAGCAGAAACTAATCGTACACCTTTTGATTTTGCTGAAGGTGAATCAGAATTAGTTTCAGGATTTAATGTTGAATATAGAAGAGGAAGTTTTGCATTAATTTTTTTATCAGAATATGCAAGAATATTATTTAGATTAATTTTTTTAGGTGGGGATGTATTTAATTTTTTTTTTTATATTAAATTAATATTTATTTCATTTGTTTTTATTTGAGTTCGAGGAACTTTACCTCGGTTTCGTTATGATAAATTAATATATTTAGCGTGAAAGGTCTTTTTACCTTTTTCTTTAAATTATTTATTATTTTTTATTGGTTTAAAAATTTATTTATTTAATTATATTTAAATAATTAAATTTAGTAAAGTTAATAGAAAATTTAAGTTTCTATTTTATATTTTCAAAATATATGCTTATTCAAGCTCATTAACTTAATTTAAGAAATTATCTCATCATTTACAAATTAGAGGGTTAATTATATAATATATCAAATATAAAATAGTTTATAATTGTCCAACAATAATATATGGGTCTTCTACTGGTCGAGCTCCAATTCATGTTAATAAAATAACAATTGTTACTATAATTCAAAATAAAATTTTATTAATAGGATAGAATCTTATTCTTCGGAATTTTCTTAAATTATAGAATGGTATAATTATTAAAATTGCAATTGATATAACTAGGGCAATTACTCCACCTAATTTATTAGGAATAGAACGTAAAATTGCGTAAGCAAATAAAAAATATCATTCAGGTTGAATGTGAATTGGAGTAACTAGTGGATTTGCAGGAATAAAATTATCTGGGTCTCCTAAAAGATATGGATTTAATAATGTTAATGAAATTAATAATAATAATATAATAATAAATCCATGATATCCTTATATGAAAAATAAGGATGAAAAGGGATTTTATCTAAATTAGAATTAACTCCAATAGGATTATTTGATCCAGTTTGATGTAAAAATAATAAATGAATTATTACTATTGCAAGTACCATAAAAGGTAAAATAAAATGAAATGTGAAAAATCGAGTTAAGGTAGCATTATCAACTGCAAATCCACCTCAAATTCATTGAACTAAATCTATTCCTAAGTATGGGGTTGCTGATAATAAATTTGTAATGACTGTTGCTCCTCAAAAAGATATTTGTCCTCATGGAAGAACATATCCTATAAATGCTGTAGCTATTAATAAAAATAAAATAATAGTTCCTGAAAGTCAAGTTGGTGTAAATAAGTATGAACCATAATACATTCCTCGACCTACATGTAAATATACACAAATAAAGAAAAAAGATGCACCATTAGCATGTAAAGTTCGTAATAATCATCCATAATTTACATTTCGACAAATATGATCTACACTATTAAAAGCTATATTAATATCGGCTGTATAATGTATTGCTAGAAATAATCCAGTTAAAATTTGAATAATTAAACATAATCCTAGTAATGATCCGAAATTTCATCATGTAGAAATATTAATAGGTGAAGGAAGATCAATTAATGCATTATTTATTATTTTTAAAATAGGGTGATTAATTCGTATAGGTTTATTCATTAGTTAATTTATTGATCGAATTGGTCCATTAAATAATTTAGTAATTTTTACGGCTGCAATTAGTGTAATTAATAAATAATTAATTAGTATAATTGTGATTATATTTGTAGGATAATTATATAATTTATTTAAATTTAAAGAATTTTCTTGAATATAAGAATTTAAGTTTGTAATAGATGTTATTTCATTATTTATTGATTTAAATAAAATAATAATTTTATCTATAAATAATGAAATAATTATTAAGATAATAAAAGTAATAATTAATATAAATACTATTTTTATTGATAATGAAAATATTTCGTTAGAAGCTAGTGATCTAACATAAATGAATAATACCAGTATTCCTCCAATAAAAATTAAAAATAAAATATAAGAAAATCAAAATCTTTTTGTTATTAAACCTGTAATACAACAAATTGTAATTGTCTGAATTAATAATATTAAACCTATTCTTAGTGGATGATTTATTTGTAAAAAAATTAATCTAAATAATAATGATAAATTATATAATATAAGTTGTATAATATCAAGAAATAGTTTATATAAAATATTAATTTTGGAGATTAATGATAAGGATTATTTCCTTTTTCTTGAAGTTTAAAAAGAATTTTTATCTTATTTTTGATTTACAAGACCAATGTTTTTATTAAACAATTAAAACTAATGATAATATTAATTAATTGAGGATTACCTTTTTTTTTAATAATAATAGGAATTTTTATTTTTATTTCAAATCGAAAACATTTATTATCAATACTTTTAAGTTTGGAATATATTGTATTATCTTTATTTTATCTATTATTTATTTATTTAAATATATTAATATATGAAAATTATTTTATAATAATTTTTATAACATTTAGAGTGTGTGAAGGAGCTTTAGGATTATGTACTTTAGTATCAATAATTCGAACTTATGGAAATGATTATTTTCAATCTTTTAATATTTTACAATGTTAAAAATTTTATTATTATTAATACCTTTTTGTTTTATAAAAAATATATTTTGAATGGTTCAAAATATATTATTTATAATTATATTTATTTTAATTATTAATAATTATTGAACAATAATTTCTTATTTTATTGGAATAGATATATTATCATATGGAATAATTTTATTAAGATTTTGAATTTGTGCATTAATATTTATAGCAAGAGATTCTATTAATAAATTTAATAATTATCGAAATTTATTTATATTAAATGTATTATTGTTATTATTATTTTTATTATTAACATTTAGAAGAATAAATTTATTTATATTTTATTTTTTTTTTTAAAGAAGATTAATTCCTACTTTATTTTTAATTTTAGGTTGGGGTTATCAACCTGAACGTTTACAAGCTGGTATATATTTATTATTTTATACATTATTAGTATCTTTACCTATATTAATTGCTGTATTTTATTTATATAATAATTTAAATACAACTATTTTTTATTTATTAAATAATTATGATTTTTATAATTTTATTATATATTTTTCTATAATTTTAGCTTTTTTAGTTAAAATACCGATATTTTTAGTTCATTTATGATTACCTAAGGCTCATGTAGAAGCTCCTGTATCAGTTTCAATAATTTTAGCTGGTATTATATTAAAATTAGGGGGTTATGGATTATTACGAGTTTTCTTTTTTTTACAATTTTTAAATATAAAATATAGATTTGTGTTTATTAAAATTATATTAGTAGGAGGTGTATTAGTTTCTTTAATTTGTTTACGACAAACAGATTTAAAATCATTAATTGCCTATTCTTCTGTTGCTCATATAGGAATTGTTTTAAGAGGAATAATAACTTTAAGTTATTGAGGATTATGTGGTTCTTATACATTAATAATTGCTCATGGTTTATGTTCTTCTGGTCTATTTTGTTTAGCAAATATTTCTTATGAACGATTAGGAAGACGAAGATTATTAATTAATAAGGGTTTATTAAATTTTATGCCTTCATTATCATTATGATGATTTTTATTATGTTCGGCTAATATAGCAGCACCTCCTACATTAAATTTATTAGGGGAAATTTCTTTATTAAATAGAATTGTAAATTGATCATGAATTAGAATAATTATATTAATATTATTATCTTTTTTTAGAGCTGTTTATACTTTATATTTATATGCTTATAGACAACATGGTAAATTATATTCAGGAGTTTATTCATTTAGAATAGGATTTAATCGGGAATATTTATTATTATTTTTACATTGATTTCCATTAAATTTATTAGTATTAAAATTTGAAAATAGATTTTTATGATTATAAATTTAAATAGTTTAATTAAAATATTGATTTGTGGTGTCAATGATATGAATTTATTCATTTTAAATTGTGAAATATTTATCAATTTGTTTAATTAATTTTTTTTTTTTAATATCAATAAGAATTTCATTATTATTATTGTCTATATATTTTATTATGAATGAATTAGTGTATTTTTTAGAATGGGAAGTAGTTTCATTAAATTCAATAAGAATTGTAATAACATTTTTATTTGATTGAATAAGTTTAATTTTTATATCTTTTGTATTATTTATTTCTTCATTAGTAATTTATTATAGAAAAGAATATATAAGTGAAGATATAAATATTAATCGATTTATTTTATTAGTATTATTGTTTGTAATATCAATAATATTATTAATTATTAGACCAAATTTAATTAGAATTTTATTAGGATGAGATTGGTTAGGATTAGTCTCATATTGTTTAGTTATTTATTTTAATAATATTAAATCTTATAATGCTGGTATATTAACGGCTTTATTAAATCGTATTGGAGATGTTATATTATTAATAGCTATTGCTTGAATATTAAATTATGGAAGATGAAATTATATTTTTTATTTAGAATTTATAATAAATGATTTTGAAATAAAAATAATTGGTATTTTAGTTGTAGTAGCCGCTATAACTAAAAGTGCTCAAATTCCATTTTCCTCTTGGTTACCTGCAGCTATAGCTGCTCCTACTCCTGTATCTGCTTTAGTTCATTCATCTACACTTGTAACAGCGGGGGTATATTTATTAATTCGTTTTAATATTTTGTTAAATAATTCTTTTATTGGGCAGTTGTTATTATTATTATCAGGATTAATAATATTTATATCTGGATTAGGGGCTAATTTTGAATTTGATTTAAAAAAAAATTATTGCTTTATCTACATAAGACAACTAGGTTTAATAATAATAATTTTATCTATAGGATAAACCAAGCGATCGATTTTAGCAGACATTGCTCACATATCTGATCCCCTGGGAATTCTGAGTCCAGTCATAATTCTGGCAAAAATCGTTATTCAAGAATTATGGTTATTAAAAATTGACTGGGATGCCGCTCTTCCTATGGAAATGCACACCAAATGGACGCACTTCACAAAAGAACTACTGCAGCTTGATAACTTGAAGATAACACGTCACATCGTGCTATCAAATACAACAAAAATCGAGCTGCATGCGTTCTCGGACGCATCACAACGAGCATTTGGGGCAGCGGTTTATTTAAGATCCACAAACAAACAAGGAAAAATAAATGTCCAATTAGTATGCTCTAAATCACGAGTTGCACCAACAGAACAACAAACGATTCCCCGCTTAGAGCTCTGTGCAGTTAAACTTATTGTTCAGCTCATTAAGGTCGTAACAGACAGTTTAACAATTGAAATCGAGAAAGTCAATTACTGGATGGACTCAGAAATTGTTCTATCTTGGATATTTACTCAGTCCCCTTTACAAACGTTTGTAGCAAATCGGGTTTCATTTATTCAAGAGGAAACCACTAAGAGACAATGGAAATTTATCAACTCAGAAGTGAACACAGCTGATCTTCTACTAAGGACCTGCGTTTCTACGAAATCCGAAAATTCCATGGCCAACGCAACCGCCAATGATAAACGACATAAACATACCAGAAATCAAACGCATGAAGACAGTATTAACCGCCGTGAAACCAAAGCCCCACTTTTTGGAAGTTCATTTCATACCCTGCAGAGAACAACAGCGTACATCATACGATTCATCAGTAAATTAAGAAGAGCGCGAAATTATAAACTACTGGACAGGGTGCTATCTGTGCAAGAGCTAAAGGCAGCAAACACAATCATATTCCAATATGTCCAACAAACTACATTCTTTGATGATATCACAACACTTAAGAAGACGGGCCAGGTATCAGACAAAAGTCGCCTCAGTCCAGTCTCACAGTTCATGGACGATCGAAATCTGGTTAGAGTCGGAGGACGACTACAAGCATCAGAGCTACCATATGAAGCCAAACATCAAATCATTCTACCCAGTTCACATATCTTCACTAAAATGCATATGACGCAATTCCGCATATGACACCTGAACGAGTTCAACCTTGCAGACCATTCATTAACGTTGGAATTGACTTTCTGGGACCCGTGCACATTCACTACAAGATACGAGGCAAAAAACCAACTAAGGCATACGTGTCGGTGTTTATTTGTCTTGCGACCGGCGACTTTCGGGAGGGGCCCGGATACTCCCGGAGTCTTGGGGTTATATCCGGGGATTGCCCATCGTTGGGTCTATTTTGACCTAAATAAAACTCCAAAGTTGATTCTGGGTTGTTATGGTACAACTGACTTTATTATTCAAAATTTTTGTCTTATATACGAATAAAGAAATTATTATCTTCATTAATTTTGCCCGTTATTTGTGAATTCATCTGGCTTAAGTTCAATGCTGGTACAAATGACATAGCAGACTTCGATACATAAAAGTTGTGAGCGTTGATGGGCATTGTCGGTTGCTTAATGAGGCAATTTGGAGCTAATTTTAAAAGACCGACATCCTTTAGTTTGGTACTCAGTATGTCCGATCCGCATACTATTGAAAAGACTTCTTCACTTCCAAAGGCAAATATCCAGTGATTGGGGTTGTGTAACCTCCTGGTTTGGAGGTTTGTAGTACACAGAGTGGTGACAGTTGTGTTTTATGGCTCAACATATTGATTTCGCATTGGTGTTCTGTAGAATGAGTATTAAAAATAGGATGTCGTTGCTTGCAAAGATATTTCTGTTGTTCGATCTGTAAACATCCCAGTATTTCCTCCTGTGATAATGGAAAGAATTGGTCCCGATAGGGGGTTATGGCGAGAAATGCTGTAGATGGCTGGATGAATGTGAACGAGTCGTTATGGAAAACGGGTAGAGGAATAAGTTTAAAGATCTGGAACATTTGACTGCTGAGTAGTGGCAGTTTGATCAGAAAGATGATATTGAATGATGTCACTCGTGTTTTAACTCTGAGCAGTTCATATACCTAGATAGGTAGATTATGTACGTCATATCCGAGAAGTGTTAACGTGGGTGGTATATGCTTTCGAATATTGTCGATTTCCTTAATAAGTTGCTTTGGTGATAAAAGTAAAAAGCTGATCCTTCCTTGATACGTATCTGTAATGGCCCCCAGTACAGCCCTTTAAGATCGCTGAAAACGGTCCATTAGTTGGAAAACATAGATGGCTACATGGTTAAACCCTTCTGTTTGACTGAGGTCTTCGACTGCATTATAAACTCGAGTTAACTGATGGTTTATCATTTTGAATTGCTCATTAATAGATGCTATTGATTTGAGGAGGACATTTGCTGTTGATTCAATTATAGATGTCTGATTTTTGTTTAATTGCAGTAAATGCTCTTCGTTGCTGTTTGCCTGTTGAATGTGACTTTCGATATGTTGTGCGAGGTCCTGATCGAGAATGCCAAAGAGTTTGTTTGAAATTGTGCCAATGACGTCGAAAGGCGATCTTTTGCTTCGAATATTCATTCCATTTCTATGTTTCAAGATTTCATTCAGACTCTCAGATTCCCTTAGACGATGATCCAGATGCTTAATAATTGCTTCGCAGAACTTGTGTGGATGTTTTTTCAATGCTTCAGATTTTTGTCTCCTTTTCTTTCTTTTAATCCTTGATACTCATCCCAGTAACTGGACATGAACAAATTCCATTCGTCTGTTATCAAGTTGACTTGTCCTAAGTCTTCAAAATAAATCCCTCGGTTATCCTTAAATTCCTGAACTTCGACGGGGTTTCGACAGTTGACAGGCCCAAATGCCGTTCCAATAATTAATAGACCCACGAAAAGTGAGGACAGAGAGTTAATCTTCAATTTCCGTCCTTCGAATGAATTTTCTGGTCCTTTACGTTTTTTTGAGTTCAGTGAATCGGTTGCGAGGGTAATGTTAGAGGCTGGTTGTTGTATAGGATAAAACCTGCCTTTAGCGGATGGTTCGAATTTCCTTTCTCGGGTATACGTTGTAGTTTTGAGGGTTCAGGAGTTATTACGTCTTGTTGCGATTCCATAGGTGTAAGCTTACTTTATTTAAACAAACACACAATTATATATGTATCGGAATGGCTGAACAAATAAAACACGTCTTCTCTCGTCAGCGGTCACTCATTGAATGCCTTGTCTCTTTATTTCATCACTCATTCCTACCTAATGATAATCTCTCTTTATACATCGAATTAAATTTTTATTTATTACGCTCTTTTGTAAGTGTTGCCACAATTCGGCCGTCCTGACAATTAATCGTCCCGATTAAACCAGTTTCCGAATTTATCCAAGGTTTGTCCTCCCTCCTATCGTAAAGTCCATTCATCTGTCTTTTTAACTCGTTTGCACTCGCCTCCATAAAATTTGGTTTCGTATGCAACCACTGTTTCGCTTTGCCAAATTTGATAGTTGTTGTAGCCAGATGTCCAACATCGGACCACCATCATATTCTGGCAATAATTCCTTAATGGTATTAAACGGTACTTGGGGAATAACTGTCGTTTGTCTCTCATTGGTGTCTTCACTCGTTCTGCCATCATTCAAATTTGTCCCGCTCATTTGTCGCAACATTTGATTTTCTCGTTCGATTAGTTCTTTTTCTTTCTTCAAAACTTCTAGCTCTCGTTTGAGAAGTTCCAACTCTCGTTCTTCTGGTCTCTCATTTGTGTTAATTTTGTCGGCTTCATGAACTTCCACAACCGCCTCTATGTCGTCGTTGCTTCCGTTATCCGCCTCGTCTTCGTTGTTCCCATCGTTGTTGATGTTGTCATCTTCGTCTTCTTCTATGGATGGAAAAGTACCGCGCTCATTTAATGGTATCGCCATCAGTCGCAACAACAACTCTTTTTTGTTGCCTGTTGATTTCATCCCTAATCTTTGCAGCCAGAGTTTCAACTGCGCAGCTGAACACTTTTGGATTTCGCTATCCATTTTCGGTACAGTTGTATAAAGAAAGAAAAGACGAAACACAATATGCGAAGTAAACACACAAAAACTTTGTACAGTCGCGTCGGTATTGAAAAGGAAACAAGACTAGACGCGCACAAGCAGAAACAAAAACTTTTGCACAGCCGCGTGGGTATATGTATTTTTCTTTCTTTTTGTTTCGAGAAGGGTTGAAATGTTTCTTTCTTTTTTTTTCCTTTGTTCTTTCTTTATTCACTCGTTGGTTGTTCTTTTGCTTTTTTTTTTTTATATTAAATTAATTACGTTAAATATAAGGGCGTTCGAGTAAATCCCACTTCTGAGATTGTAAGCTTACTTTATTTAAACAAACACACAATTATATATGTATCGGAATGGCTGAACAAATAAAACACGTCTTCTCTCGTCAGCGGTCACTCATTGAATGCCTTGTCTCTTTATTTCATCACTCATTCCTACCTAATGATAATCTCTCTTTATACATCGAATTACATTTTTATTTATTACGCTCTTTTGTAAGTGTTGCCACATAGGTAAGGGACATACTTTACAAATGTATGTTCTTATTTCGTCCGGATACTCCGGGAGTTCCGGGAGGGGCCCAGATACTCCCGGTGTTAGGTCTATTTTGACCTAAATAAAACTCCAAAGTTGATTCTGGGTTGTTATGGTACAAGTGACTTTATTATTCAAAATTTTTGTCTTATATACTAAATTTTTCTGTAAATTTCGTGGGAAATGCACCTTCGAAAATGCACATCTACATTTCAGTGCACAGACGAAATCCAACGCCTTGTGTGGGCAAATGCATTTGTTCTCAGGTGCGTCAGCGATTTTCGGTGGGAAATGACTTATTTGTGGGAAAATTTATTTGGAGCAAAGGTAATGGGATCTAATGCAAATTGCTGTCTGAGTATAAACACGGCATAAATAGAAGGAAAAAGGAATGTGGATTATTAAGGGTTGCCGTATGCTTGTGCTTAAACATCCTCCCCGACCGTTAGATCCTGGAGCTCAAATTCTTCGGCCTTGGATGCTTGGGGTGTTGGTTGATTTCTTCTTCTGAGGTATAGAAAGATTATTAAGAGCAACACCGCAACTAGTGAGAGATAGGCGATGCAGTATTGATGTACATCATGATGAGTGATGAATGAAGTGTCTGTTGAGGCCTTAAGTCTGTAATCTTCTTCTGGATCACCGTTAGGTCTTCGTCTCCACGAATAAGGAAATTATTATCTTCATTAATTTTGCCCGTTATTTGTGATATAGTACAAATGACATAGCAGACTTCGATACGTAAAAGTTGTGAGCGTTGATGGTCATTGTCGGTTGCTTAATGACGCAATTTGGAGCTAATTTTAAAAGACCGACACCCTTTAGTTAAGTACTCAGTATGTCCGATCCGCATACTATTGAAGACTTCTTCACTTCTAAAGGCAAATATCCAGTGATTGGGGTTGTGTAACTGAATCCATATTTTTCCTGGTTTGGAGGTTTGAAGTACACAGAGTGGTGACAGCTGTGTTTTATAGCTCAACATATTGATTTCGCATTGGTGTTCTGTAGAATGAGTATTAAAAATAGGATGTCGTTGCTTGCATAGATATTTCTGTTGTTCGATCTGTAAACATCCCAGTATTTCCTCCTGTGATAATGGAAAGAATTGGTCCCGATAGGGGGTTATGGCGAGAAATGCTGTAGATGGCCTCCAGTACAGCCCTTTAAGATCGCTGAAAACGGTCCATTAGTTGGAAAACATAGATGGCTACATGGTTAAACCCTTCTGTTTGACTGAGGTCTTCGACTGCATTATAAACTCGAGTTAACTGGATGGTTTATCATTTTGAATTGCTCATTAATAGATGCTATTGATTTGAGGAGGACATTTGCTGTTGATTCAATTATAGATGTCTGATTTTTGTTTAATTGCAGTAAATGCTCTTCGGTGCTGTTTGCCTGTTGAATGTGACTTTCGATATGTTGTGCGTGGACCTGATCGAGAATGCCAAAGAAGATGAAGTCGAAAGGCGATCTTTTGCTTCGAATATTCATTCCATTTCTATGTTTCAAGATTTCATTCAGACTCTCAGATTTCCTTAGACGATGATCCAGATGCTTAATAATTGCTTCGCAGAAGTTGTGTGGATGTTTTTTCAATGCTTCAGATTTTTGTCTTCTTTTCTTTCTTTTAATCCTTGATACTCATCCCAGTAACTGGACATGAACAAATTCCATTCGTCTGTTATCAAGTTGACTTGTCCTAAGTCTTCAAAATAAATCCCTCGGTTATCCTTAAATTCCTGAACTTCGACGGGGTTTCGACAGTTGACAGGCCCAAATGCCGTTCCAATAATTAATAGACCCACGAAAAGTGAGGACAGAGAGTTAATCTTCAATTTCCGTCCTTCGAATGAATTTTCTGGTCCTTTACGTTTTTTTGAGTTCAGTGAATCGGTTGCGAGGGTAATGTTAGAGGCTGGTTGTTGTATAGGATAAAACCTGCCTTTAGCGGATGGTTCGAATTTCCTTTCTCGGGTATACGTTGTAGTTTTGAGGGTTCAGGAGTTATTACGTCTTGTTGCGATTCCATAGGTAAGGGACATACTTTACAAATGGATATTCTTATTTCGCCCTTAGCTGTTTTGATATTGACAACTCGAGTAAGCTTGTCTTTTCCATGTATGATCTCAAGTATTCTTCCCATTTGCCATTTTAGTGGTGGTAAGTTGTCTTCTTTTATTAAATGCTCTTCGGTGCTGTTTGCCTGTTGAATGTGACTTTCGATATGTTGTGCGTGGACCTGATCGAGAATGCCAAAGAAGATGAAGTCGAAAGGCGATCTTTTGCTTCGAATATTCATTTCATTTCTATGTTTCAAGATTTCATTCAGACTCTCAGATTTCCTTAGACGATGATCCAGATGCTTAATAATTGCTTCGCAGAAGTTGTGTGGATGTTTTTTCAATGCTTCAGATTTTTGTCTTCTTTTCTTTCTTTTAATCCTTGATACTCATCCCAGTAACTGGACATGAACAAATTCCATTCGTCTGTTATCAAGTTGACTTGTCCTAAGTCTTCAAAATAAATCCCTCGGTTATCCTTAAATTCCTGAACTTCGACGGGGTTTCGACAGTTGACAGGCCCAAATGCCGTTCCAATAATTAATAGACCCACGAAAAGTGAGGACAGAGAGTTAATCTTCAATTTCCGTCCTTCGAATGAATTTTCTGGTCCTTTACGTTTTTTTGAGTTCAGTGAATCGGTTGCGAGGGTAATGTTAGAGGCTGGTTGTTGTATAGGATAAAACCTGCCTTTAGCGGATGGTTCGAATTTCCTTTCTCTGGTATACGTTGTAGTTTTGAGGGTTCAGGAGTTATTACGTCTTGTTGCGATTCCATAGGTGTAAGCTTACTTTATTTAAGCAAACACACAATTATATATGTATCGGAATGGCTGAACAAATAAAACACGTCTTCTCTCGTCAGCGGTCACTCATTGAATGCCTTGTCTCTTTATTTCATCACTCATTCCTACCTAATGATAATCTCTCTTTATACATCGAATTAAATTTTTATTTATTACGCTCTTTTGTAAGTGTTGCCACAATTCGGCCGTCCTGACAATTAATCGTCCCGATTAAACCAGTTTCCGAATTTATCCAAGGTTTGTCCTCCCTCCTATCGTAAAGTCCATTCATCTGTCTTTTTAACTCGTTTGCACTCGCCTCCATAAAATTTGGTTTCGTATGCAACCACTGTTTCGCTTTGCCAAATTTGATAGTTGTTGTAGCCAGATGTCCAACATCGGACCACCATCATATTCTGGCAATAATTCCTTAATGGTATTAAACGGTACTTGGGGAATAACTGTCGTTTGTCTCTCATTGGTGTCTTCACTCGTTCTGCCATCATTCAAATTTGTCCCGCTCATTTGTCGCAACATTTGATTTTCTCGTTCGATTAGTTCTTTTTCTTTCTTCAAAACTTCTAGCTCTCGTTTGAGAAGTTCCAACTCTCGTTCTTCTGGTCTCTCATTTGTGTTAATTTTGTCGGCTTCATGAACTTCCACAACCGCCTCTATGTCGTCGTTGCTTCCGTTATCCGCCTCGTCTTCGTTGTTCCCATCGTTGTTGATGTTGTCATCTTCGTCTTCTTCTATGGATGGAAAAGTACCGCGCTCATTTAATGGTATCGCCATCAGTCGCAACAACAACTCTTTTTTGTTGCCTGTTGATTTCATCCCTAATCTTTGCAGCCAGAGTTTCAACTGCGCAGCTGAACACTTTTGGATTTCGCTATCCATTTTCGGTACAGTTGTATAAAGAAAGAAAAGACGAAACACAATATGCGAAGTAAACACACAAAAACTTTGTACAGTCGCGTCGGTATTGAAAAGGAAACAAGACTAGACGCGCACAAGCAGAAACAAAAACTTTTGCACAGCCGCGTGGGTATATGTATTTTTCTTTCTTTTTGTTTCGAGAAGGGTTGAAATGTTTCTTTCTTTTTTTTTCCTTTGTTCTTTCTTTATTCACTCGTTGGTTGTTCTTTTGCTTTTTTTTTTTTATATTAAATTAATTACGTTAAATATAAGGGCGTTCGAGTAAATCCCACTTCTGAGATTGTAAGCTTACTTTATTTAAACAAACACACAATTATATATGTATCGGAATGGCTGAACAAATAAAACACGTCTTCTCTCGTCAGCGGTCACTCATTGAATGCCTTGTCTCTTTATTTCATCACTCATTCCTACCTAATGATAATCTCTCTTTATACATCGAATTACATTTTTATTTATTACGCTCTTTTGTAAGTGTTGCCACATAGGTAAGGGACATACTTTACAAATGTATGTTCTTATTTCGTCCGGATACTCCGGGAGTTCCGGGAGGGGCCCAGATACTCCCGGTGTTAGGTCTATTTTGACCTAAATAAAACTCCAAAGTTGATTCTGGGTTGTTATGGTACAAGTGACTTTATTATTCAAAATTTTTGTCTTATATACTAAATTTTTCTGTAAATTTCGTGGGAAATGCACCTTCGAAAATGCACATCTACATTTCAGTGCACAGACGAAATCCAACGCCTTGTGTGGGCAAATGCATTTGTTCTCAGGTGCGTCAGCGATTTTCGGTGGGAAATGACTTATTTGTGGGAAAATTTATTTGGAGCAAAGGTAATGGGATCTAATGCAAATTGCTGTCTGAGTATAAACACGGCATAAATAGAAGGAAAAAGGAATGTGGATTATTAAGGGTTGCCGTATGCTTGTGCTTAAACATCCTCCCCGACCGTTAGATCCTGGAGCTCAAATTCTTCGGCCTTGGATGCTTGGGGTGTTGGTTGATTTCTTCTTCTGAGGTATAGAAAGATTATTAAGAGCAACACCGCAACTAGTGAGAGATAGGCGATGCAGTATTGATGTACATCATGATGAGTGATGAATGAAGTGTCTGTTGAGGCCTTAAGTCTGTAATCTTCTTCTGGATCACCGTTAGGTCTTCGTCTCCACGAATAAGGAAATTATTATCTTCATTAATTTTGCCCGTTATTTGTGATATAGTACAAATGACATAGCAGACTTCGATACGTAAAAGTTGTGAGCGTTGATGGTCATTGTCGGTTGCTTAATGACGCAATTTGGAGCTAATTTTAAAAGACCGACACCCTTTAGTTAAGTACTCAGTATGTCCGATCCGCATACTATTGAAGACTTCTTCACTTCTAAAGGCAAATATCCAGTGATTGGGGTTGTGTAACTGAATCCATATTTTTCCTGGTTTGGAGGTTTGAAGTACACAGAGTGGTGACAGCTGTGTTTTATAGCTCAACATATTGATTTCGCATTGGTGTTCTGTAGAATGAGTATTAAAAATAGGATGTCGTTGCTTGCATAGATATTTCTGTTGTTCGATCTGTAAACATCCCAGTATTTCCTCCTGTGATAATGGAAAGAATTGGTCCCGATAGGGGGTTATGGCGAGAAATGCTGTAGATGGCCTCCAGTACAGCCCTTTAAGATCGCTGAAAACGGTCCATTAGTTGGAAAACATAGATGGCTACATGGTTAAACCCTTCTGTTTGACTGAGGTCTTCGACTGCATTATAAACTCGAGTTAACTGGATGGTTTATCATTTTGAATTGCTCATTAATAGATGCTATTGATTTGAGGAGGACATTTGCTGTTGATTCAATTATAGATGTCTGATTTTTGTTTAATTGCAGTAAATGCTCTTCGGTGCTGTTTGCCTGTTGAATGTGACTTTCGATATGTTGTGCGTGGACCTGATCGAGAATGCCAAAGAAGATGAAGTCGAAAGGCGATCTTTTGCTTCGAATATTCATTCCATTTCTATGTTTCAAGATTTCATTCAGGACTCTCAGATTTCCTTAGACGATGATCCAGATGCTTAATAATTGCTTCGCAGAAGTTGTGTGGATGTTTTTTCAATGCTTCAGATTTTTGTCTTCTTTTCTTTCTTTTAATAGTTGATACTCATCCCAGTAACTGGACATGAACAAATTCCATTCGTCTGTTATCAAGTTGACTTGTCCTAAGTCTTCAAAATAAATCCCTCGGTTATCCTTAAATTCCTGAACTTCGACGGGGTTTCGACAGTTGACAGGCCCAAATGCCGTTCCAATAATTAATAGACCCACGAAAAGTGAGGACAGAGAGTTAATCTTCAATTTCCGTCCTTCGAATGAATTTTCTGGTCCTTTACGTTTTTTTGAGTTCAGTGAATCGGTTGCGAGGGTAATGTTAGAGGCTGGTTGTTGTATAGGATAAAACCTGCCTTTAGCGGATGGTTCGAATTTCCTTTCTCGGGTATACGTTGTAGTTTTGAGGGTTCAGGAGTTATTACGTCTTGTTGCGATTCCATAGGTAAGGGACATACTTTACAAATGGATATTCTTATTTCGCCCTTAGCTGTTTTGATATTGACAACTCGAGTAAGCTTGTCTTTTCCATGTATGATCTCAAGTATTCTTCCCATTTGCCATTTTAGTGGTGGTAAGTTGTCTTCTTTTATTAGAACCAACATACCTGGTTGGACATCTTCCAACGGATGTTTCCATTTATATCGGGTCTGGATCTCTTGCAAGTATTCGCTTGTCCATCTGCGCCAGAATTCTCTATGTATGGATGTCACAAGATTCCACCGAGCTAAGTTCGAGGTGTTCATTGCCTTGCAGTCTGGATCTACTACTGTTGTCAATGGTGCACCAGTTAGGAAATGTCCAGGGGTGAGTGCTTCCAAAACATTTGGGTTCGTTGATATTGGTGTCAATGGTCGAGAATTCAGGACTGCTTCTATTTGAGCCAGAGCAGTTACAAGTTCTTCGTGGGCTAATGATGCTTCCCACACGCCTCCGAAATGTGGAGATCTTGCAGGAATGGTCGTCGAGTCAATCCCTTGCCTTGCACAATGATTACGGATTAATGTTTGACCGTCATCATTGAAGACCTTTGCGGATAGTGCCTCTAAAGCACTAATTTGGAAGTATACGTGCTTAACACTATAACCTCGCGCCAGCCAAGTCAATTCATTAACACCGCCCATTAGAATATACCAATAAATATCCAGCTAGCCGATAGTACTTTCAACCAACCACAGGACATTGATCTACTAATCGGTGCGGAGTTGTTCCTGGACCTAATCTCAGTAGGCCAAATTAAAATACAGAAAAACTTGCCAACACTACAAAATACTTTACTAGGCTGGATAGTTATTGAAAAGACGACTGTGCAAGTCTCCTCTTCGCTATTCTGCGGCATAAGCACTGAATCAGCTTTGGATACCATCGTACAGAAATTCTGGATGTTGGATGAAGTTCCACCTACTACTTCGAAAATTTATCAACAACTAACGGTTGATGAACGCCGTTGTGAAGAAATCTTCGAGAAGACTACCACTAGAACAGAAACTGGGCGCTACGTAGTGACGTTGCCATTTGCTAATAGCCCCAAGTCTCTTGGAGAATCAAAGGAAATAGCCATGCGAAGGTTTCTCAGCCTAGGGAAGAGATTGCAAAGGAACCCGGAGCTACAATGACAATACGCAGACTTTATAAGAGAATACATAGCTCTTAAACATATGACAGAGGTTGACGACTCAGAACTTATCAAAAATCCTCATTATTTAATGCCTCATCACGGTGTTCTACAGCCAGAAAGCAGTTCTACCAAACTACGAGTGGTCTTCGACGGATCCGCCAACACTTCTACGAATATATCTCTTAATGATATTCTACATACCGGACAAGCCTTACAAAATGACTTGCTCTCAATTCTGATACGGTTTCGAACTCATAGATACGTATTCACTGCCGATATTTCCAAAATGTTACTTCCGTGAGGGGCCCGGATACTCCCGGAGACTTGGGGTTATATCCGGGGATTGCCCGGATACTCCGGGGACTTCCGGGAGGGGCCCAGATACTCCCGGAGACTTGGGGTTATATCCGGGGATTGCCCGTTGTTAGGTCTATTTTGACCTCCAAAGTTGATTCTGGGTTGTTAAGGTACAAGTGACTTTATTATTCAAAATTTTTGTCTTATATACTAAGTTTTTCTGTAAATTTCGTGGGAAATGCACCTTCGAAAATGCACATCTCCATTTCAGTGCACAGACGAAATCCAACGCCTTGTCTGGGCATATGCATTTGTTCTCAGGTGCGTCAGCGATTTTCGGTGGGAAAGGTATTTGGATATCAGACTTATTTGTTGGAAAATTTATTTGGAGCAAAGGTAATGGGATCTAATGCAAATTGCTGTCTGAGTATAAACACGGCATAAATGGAAGGAAAAAGGAATGTGGATTATTAAGGGTTGCCGTATGCTTGTGCTTAAACATCCTCCCCGACCGTGAGATCCTGGAGCTCAAATTCTTCGTCCTTGGATGCTTGGGGTGTTGGTTGATTTCTTCTTCTGAGATATAAAAAGATTATTAAGAGCAACACCGCAACTAGAGAGAGATAGGCGATGGAGTATTGATGTACATCATGATGAGTGATGAATCCTGGAAGTGTCGATTGAGGCCTTAAGTCTGTAATCTTCTTCTGGATCAGGTCTTCGTCTCCACGAATAAGGAAATTATTATCTTCATTAATTTTGCCCGTTAATTGTGAATTCATCTGGCTTAAGTTCAATGCTGGTACAAATGACATAGCAGACTTCGATACATAAAAGTTGTGAGCGTTGATGGTCATTGTCGGTTGCTTAATGACGCAATTTGGAGCTGATTTTAAAAGACCGACACCCTTACCCGACACCGGACATACTGAGTACTTAATCAGTATGTCCGATCCGCATACTATTGAAAAGACTTCTTCACTTCTAAAGTCCTGAATTCTCGACCATTGACGAATATCAACGAACCCAAATGTTTTGGAAGCACTCACCCCTGGACATTTCCTAACTGGTGCACCATTGACAACAGTAGTAGATCCAGACTGCAAGGCAATGAACACCTCGAACTTAGCTCGGTGGAATCTTGTGACATCCATACATAGAGAATTCTGGCGCAGATGGACAAGCGAATACTTGCGAGAGATCCAGACCCGATATAAATGGAAACATCCGTTGGAAGATGTCCAACCAGGTATGTTGGTTCTAACAAAAGAAGACAACTTACCACCACTAAAATGGCAAATGGGAAGAATACTTGAGATCATACATGGAAAAGACAAGCTTACTCGAGTTGTCAATATCAAAAAAGCTAAGGGCGAAATAAGAATATCCATTTGTAAAGCATGTCCCTTACCTATGGAATCGCAACAAGACGTAATAACTCCTGAACCCTTTATTTTATTTTTAATTTTTATATTAAATTATTTATATTTTAATTATTTATTAAAATATTTATTTAAATAAGAAAAATAAAGTAATAATGATATAATTAGTATATTAATTTTGTAAAATTATATAATATTTGATAAGTTTATTTAAAGAATTCGGCAAAAATAATATTCGCCTGTTTAACAAAAACATGTCTTTTAGAAATTAATTTAAAGTCTGACCTGGCCACTGATTTTTTTTAAATGGCCGCAGTATTTTAACTGTGCAAAGGTAGCATAATCATTAGTCTTTTAATTGAAGGCTGGAATGAATGGTTGGACGAAATATTAACTGTTTCAATTAAAATTATAATATAATTTTATTTTTTAGTCAAAAAGCTAAAATTTAATTAAAAGACGAGAATACCCTATAAATCTTTATATATTTATTTTTTCTTAATTTTATAGATATTTTTGATTATTATTAAATAATATATTTTATTGGGGTGATAGAAAAATTTAATAAACTTTTAATTTTAAAATCATTGATTTATGAATAATTGATCCATTTTTAATGATTATAAATTTAAGTTACTTTAGGGATAACAGCGTAATTTTTTTGGAGAGTTCATATTGATAAAAAAGATTGCGACCTCGATGTTGGATTAAGATTTAATTTAGGTGCAGCCGTTTAAAATTTTAAGTCTGTTCGACTTTTAAAATCTTACATGATCTGAGT
This sequence comes from Orthonevra nobilis, assembly GCA_963555765.1. Classification (NCBI taxonomy): domain Eukaryota; kingdom Metazoa; phylum Arthropoda; class Insecta; order Diptera; family Syrphidae; genus Orthonevra; species Orthonevra nobilis. The sequence continues at coordinate 22,565 of CAUVXE010000246.1, forward strand.
TCAAACCGGTGTAAGCCAGGTTGGTTTCTATCTTTAATAAATTCTTATATTTTAGTACGAAAGGATTAAATATTTAAATAATGTTATTTTATATTTAAGAATATTATTAATATTTTATATGACTATTTTGGCAGATTAATGTAATAAATTTAGGATTTATAAATGTAATTTTATATTACAAATAGTACTTGTTTTATATAGAAATTATTATATTTTTAATTATGAGTATTTTATTAATTATTTGTGTATTAGTAAGAGTTGCTTTTTTAACTTTACTTGAACGAAAAGTTTTAGGATATATTCAAATTCGTAAAGGTCCTAATAAAGTAGGTTTAATAGGAATTCCTCAGCCTTTTTGTGATGCAATTAAATTATTTACTAAAGAACAAACTTATCCATTATTATCAAATTATATTTCATATTATTTTTCTCCAATTTTTTCATTATTTTTATCTTTATTATTATGAATATGTATACCTTTTTTTATTAAATTATTTAATTTAGGTTTATTATTTTTTATATGTTGTACAAGATTAGGTGTTTACACTGTTATAATTGCTGGTTGATCATCAAATTCTAATTATGCTTTATTAGGGGGTTTACGTTCAGTTGCTCAAACTATTTCTTATGAAGTAAGATTAGCTTTGATTTTATTATCTTTTGTTTTTTTAATTAATAATTATAATATATTAAATTTTTATTATTATCAAAAGTATTTATGATTTATTTTATTATTATATCCTTTAGGCTTAATTTGATTAATAATTTCTTTAGCAGAAACTAATCGTACACCTTTTGATTTTGCTGAAGGTGAATCAGAATTAGTTTCAGGATTTAATGTTGAATATAGAAGAGGAAGTTTTGCATTAATTTTTTTATCAGAATATGCAAGAATATTATTTAGATTAATTTTTTTAGGTGGGGATGTATTTAATTTTTTTTTTTATATTAAATTAATATTTATTTTATTTGTTTTTATTTGAGTTCGAGGAACTTTACCTCGGTTTTGTTATGATAAATTAATATATTTAGCGTGAAAGGTCTTTTTACCTTTTTCTTTAAATTATTTATTATTTTTTATTGGTTTAAAAATTTATTTATTTAATTATATTTAAATAATTAAATTTAGTAAAGTTAATAGAAAATTTAAGTTTCTATTTTATATTTTCAAAATATATGCTTATTCAAGCTCATTAACTTAATTTAAGAAATTATCTCATCATTTACAAATTAGAGGGTTAATTATATAATATATCAGATATAAAATAGTTAATAATTGTCCAACAATAATATATGGGTCTTCTACTGGTCGAGCTCCAATTCATGTTAATAAAATAACAATTGTTACTATAATTCAAAATAAAATTTTATTAATAGGATAGAATCTTATTCTTCGGAATTTTCTTAAATTATAGAATGGTATAATTATTAAAATTGCAATTGATATAACTAGGGCAATTACTCCACCTAATTTATTAGGAATAGAACGTAAAATTGCGTAAGCAAATAAAAAATATCATTCAGGTTGAATGTGAATTGGAGTAACTAGTGGATTTGCAGGAATAAAATTATCTGGGTCTCCTAAAAGATATGGATTTAATAATGTTAATGAAATTAATAATAATAATATAATAATAAATCCAGTGATATCCTTATATGAAAAATAAGGATGAAAAGGGATTTTATCTAAATTAGAATTAACTCCAATAGGATTATTTGATCCAGTTTGATGTAAAAATAATAAATGAATTATTACTATTGCAAGTACAATAAAAGGTAAAATAAAATGAAATGTGAAAAATCGAGTTAAGGTAGCATTATCAACTGCAAATCCACCTCAAATTCATTGAACTAAATCTATTCCTAAGTATGGGGTTGCTGATAATAAATTTGTAATTACTGTTGCTCCTCAAAAAGATATTTGTCCTCATGGAAGAACATATCCTATAAATGCTGTAGCTATTAATAAAAATAAAATAATAGTTCCAAAAGTCAAGTTGGTGTAAATAAGTATGAACCATAATACATTCCTCGACCTACATGTAAATATACACAAATAAAGAAAAAAGATGCACCATTAGCATGTAAAGTTCGTAATAATCATCCATAATTTACATTTCGACAAATATGATCTACACTATTAAAAGCTATATTAATATCGGCTGTATAATGTATTGCTAGAAATAATCCAGTTAAAATTTGAATAATTAAACATAATCCTAGTAATGATCCGAAATTTCATCATGTAGAAATATTAATATGTGAAGGAAGATCAATTAATGCATTATTTATTATTTTTAAAATAGGGTGATTAATTCGTATAGGTTTATTCATTAGTTAATTTATTGATCGAATTGGTCCATTAAATAGTTTAGTAATTTTTACGGCTGCAATTAGTGTAATTAATAAATAATTAATTAGTATAATTGTGATTATATTTGTAGGATAATTATATAATTTATTTGAATTTAAAGAATTTTCTTGAATATAAGAATTTAAGTTTGTAATAGATGTTATTTCATTATTTATTGAATTAAATAAAATAATAATTTTAACTATAAATAATGAAATAATTATTAAGATAATAAAAGTAATAATTAATATAAATACTATTTTTATTGATAATGAAAATATTTCGTTAGAAGCTAGTGATCTAACATAAATGAATAATACCAGTATTCCTCCAATAAAAATTAAAAATAAAATATAAGAAAATCAAAATCTTTTTGTTATTAAACCTGTAATACAACAAATTGTAATTGTCTGAATTAATAATATTAAACCTATTCTTAGTGGATGATTTATTTCTAAAAAAATTAATCTAAATAATAATGATAAATTATATAATATAAGTTGTATAATATCAAGAAATAGTTTATATAAAATATTAATTTTGGAGATTAATGATAAGGATTATTTCCTTTTTCTTGAAGTTTAAAAAGAATTTTTATCTTATTTTTGATTTACAAGACCAATGTTTTTATTAAACTATTAAAACTAATGATAATATTAATTAATTGAGGATTACCTTTTTTTTTAATAATAATAGGAATTTTTATTTTTATTTCAAATCGAAAACATTTATTATCAATACTTTTAAGTTTGAAATATATTGTATTATCTTTATTTTATCTATTATTAACTTCCCATCAGGAAGTTCTTGTAATCGGTCCGATTTTCGAAATTCAAAATTTTTACATTTCTCCACGTTTGGCGGTCCCAGGAGTCGGATTCCATGATTTTTAGAAAGATGTCTGTGTGTGTGTGTGTACGTACGTACGTACGTACGTACGTACGTACGTTTGTGCGGATTCTTTCGTACAGCCTAACTCGAGAACAAATCAAGCTATCGAGGCCAAATTAGTTTCATTCGAAGCGTGTGTGCATAAAGATCACCTGAAAAGCTTTTGGTTAAATTTCACAGGGTGGTTTGAATTTTATGACGAAAAAAATGTCAAAAAAAGGGACATTTTCACTTCTTCAATTAAAATCAATTTAGTTTTCCAATAAAAAAAGTTCAAAATTAATTAAATTTATAGTTTACAGCTACCTTATCAGATAAAAAAATATGCATAAATATATACACTGCCGTTCATAAGTTTCCGGACAAATTCATATAATTTTTTTTTGTTCAATTTAAATGCCAAAAATTTCATCAATAGTATGTTTATTTAGCCAATTGACTAAACTAAGTAAGTTACTAGCTATAGAGACTACCAAATAGACTAAAACAGTATTTAGTTGAGGCCATTTCATACATTGATGTGCCTCTTTCTCTATAACCTGATCCAAATTTCCACGGACACAGAGATAAAAAATCTCTCGGAATCGGCATGGGAAATCCTATCGAAATCTGCAAAGAAAACTGGACTGAATGTGATCCTCTTTAAGCCATTTATTTACCAGACAGAAAAAGACTCTTTGCTGAGCAGTTGCCAGCTCGGAAGGAAGAGGTAGTGGAAATCTCTGGATTGAAACTATGTACTTTTGAACCCCTTCAAAAAGGACAAAAAGTTAATCCCGCCTTAATATTCCGAGCAGTGGTTAATATCTTCCAAAGAAAAGCAATCAAACAAATTCGATTGATTAAATATAATTCCAAAAAAACATGAAGTTGAGATAAGCGGTTGGTCCTCAAACTTTTAAAATATGAATCCATATAAACAGAGTTCTTACAAAATGTAATACTTTTGTAACTAAGCTATATAATATTTGATAATTCTGGTTGTCTGATTTATAACACTTTATTGAAGAAGTTGAAAAACAACTGCCAAAAGCAAATACAAATTCAACTTCCACTGTTAAAGTTGTTGTTATGAAATCGATTTTCGCTACTCTAAATTTAAAATATCTTATCTTCACTTTGAGTTGGATACTCTTAGAGGGATGACTGGCCAAGATTTTGGGTCGTTGGTCCTATAATACAGTCGAAAATGCCTTTCAGTGAGTCGTTTAATGCAAGCCATGGACAGCCAGCCAGCAAAAACAATTATCTCAAAGTTACATACCCCAAATCGAAGCCTGCAAAATTTGAAATGGAAATATCATAGTAGAACTGCAGTCAATGCTGAGGACATGGAAGAACCAACAATGCTATCTACCTGATCTAGGCGAAGTACAGATAGCAAGATAGAACTTCTAAAAGCGGCGGCGATGACTAAGTTGGGAGTATGCACCAACTCATCTGCAATACATGGTCAGAAGAAAGCATGCGAGATGAATGGAGTCTAAGTATTGGTTGCCCAATCCTGAAGGAAGGAAGCCAATTATAGAGGTATCAATCTCCTCAAATTTGCCTTAAACATCTTTTCCGCCGTATGATGTGAACGTCTGAAGCAGTTCGTCAACATCCTGATAGGTCCGTATAAATGTAGTTTACGACCAGAAAAGTTCACCATAAACCAAATATTAACATAACGGCAGATCTTGGAAAAAACCCAGGAGCGCCAAGTCAGTACGCACCACATTTTCATCAATTTCAAGTTGCTTTGATGATGATGTCAGTCAAAATTTTAGACAAGATGATGCACTATCATGCGATTTCTTCAACATCATTTTTGGGATAAGAGTGCAAAAGAACCTTGCCAACGCAAGAAGGCAAAAAGAGGCATATGCTGTCAGAAAGAAAGACCAAACCCTGATCAGAACGTTACCATAAACAGCTATAACTTTGAGGTAGTTGGGGCTTTGTCTATCTTTGCTCCGCTATAAATACAGATAATAACATCAGCGCTGAGATCAAACGAAGAATACCTCTGGCTATTAAAGCTAAGCCCTCTTTCGAAGAACTGAAGTGTCGCTCTATGAGACCAATATATCTATCCTACTATATGGTGTAGAAGCATGGATACTTCCAAAAGCGGATAAAGGCCCCGTTTTTTCGAGAGAAAAGTGTGATCTTTTGTCCCATCTGCATTGACGGTAAGTGCAGGAGAAGATTCAACAACAAATTGACTTAGCTAAAAGGAAAAAAAAAACAAATTTTACGTGGACTGTAACGCCACCTCAAGTTAATAATTAAATGATTAATGGCAAAAAAAGTCCAACCAACTATCGTGATTAAAAAAAAACGGTAAAAATTATTTAATTTTTAAGCTATTTCTGCAGTCAATCTAAAAATCTTATTTTCTTTTAGTATCATAGAAAGGTAACTCAATCAGAAGAAAAGTAATTTCCAAATTGAAATATGTTAATCTATCACACTTTTCAATCTTGTGCACAACATTAGATAAATGTTACTAAATCAAACACGATTATTTCAAAATTGTTGTCCTGATCACTTAAAAGAATACTTTCGTAAGTAAGTAATTACCGAAATGTTGAATTAAAATTAATGTTGAATACTCAACTTTACCTTCATAGCAGCTTTACCTTCATCCCCTACTTATCCCCATTTCAAGTAATAAATGTGAGTTTGATTTTATAGAATTTTAACTGAACTAGATAAATTTGCTAATGATTCAACTCAATTATTATAATCTCATACCTTATATTTCATCATGAATTTGTTTTAATTTAGTTTTAATCTTTATATTTATATTTTTAACTTCTCATCAGGAAGTTCTTGTAATCGGTCCGATTTTCGAAATTCAAAATTTTTACATTTCTCCACGTTTGGCGGTCCCAGGAGTCGGATTCCATGATTTTTAGAAAGATGTCTGTGTGTGTGTGTGTACGTACGTACGTACGTACGTACGTTTGTGCGGATTCTTTCGTACAGCCTAACTCGAGAACAAATCAAGCTATCGAGGCCAAATTAGTTTCATTCGAAGCGTGTGTGCATAAAGATCACCTGAAAAGCTTTTGGTTAAATTTCACAGGGTGGTTTGAATTTTATGACGAAAAAATGTCAAAAAAAGGGACATTTTCACTTCTTCAATTAAAATCAATTTAGTTTTCCAATAAAAAAAGTTCAAAATTAATTAAATTTATAGTTTACAGCTACCTTATCAGATAAAAAAATATGCATAAATATATACACTGCCGTTCATAAGTTTCCGGACAAATTCATATAATTTTTTTTTGTTCAATTTAAATGCCAAAAATTTCATCAATAGTATGTTTATTTAGCCAATTGACTAAACTAAGTAAGTTACTAGCTATAGAGACTACCAAATAGACTAAAACAGTATTTAGTTGAGGCCATTTCATACATTGATGTACCTCTTTCTCTATAACCTGATCCAAATTTCCACGGACACAGAGATAAAAAATCTCTCGGAATCGGCATGGGAAATCCTATCGAAATCTGCAAAGAAAACTGGACTGAATGTGATCCTCTTTAAGCCATTTATTTACCAGACAGAAAAAGACTCTTTGCTGAGCAGTTGCCAGCTCGGAAGGAAGAGGTAGTGGAAATCTCTGGATTGAAACTATGTACTTTTGAACCCCTTCAAAAAGGACAAAAAGTTAATCCCGCCTTAATATTCCGAGCAGTGGTTAATATCTTCCAAAGAAAAGCAATCAAACAAATTCGATTGATTAAATATAATTCCAAAAAAACATGAAGTTGAGATAAGCGGTTGGTCCTCAAACTTTTAAAATATGAATCCATATAAACAGAGTTCTTACAAAATGTAATACTTTTGTAACTAAGCTATATAATATTTGATAATTCTGGTTGTCTGATTTATAACACTTTATTGAAGAAGTTGAAAAACAACTGCCAAAAGCAAATACAAATTCAACTTCCACTGTTAAAGTTGTTGTTATGAAATCGATTTTCGCTACTCTAAATTTAAAATATCTTATCTTCACTTTGAGTTGGATACTCTTAGAGGGATGACTGGCCAAGATTTTGGGTCGTTGGTCCTATAATACAGTCGAAAATGCCTTTCAGTGAGTCGTTTAATGCAAGCCATGGACAGCCAGCCAGCAAAAACAATTATCTCAAAGTTACATACCCCAAATCGAAGCCTGCAAAATTTGAAATGGAAATATCATAGTAGAACTGCAGTCAATGCTGAGGACATGGAAGAACCAACAATGCTATCTACCTGATCTAGGCGAAGTACAGATAGCAAGATAGAACTTCTAAAAGCGGCGGCGATGACTAAGTTGGGAGTATGCACCAACTCATCTGCAATACATGGTCAGAAGAAAGCATGCGAGATGAATGGAGTCTAAGTATTGGTTGCCCAATCCTGAAGGAAGGAAGCCAATTATAGAGGTATCAATCTCCTCAAATTTGCCTTTAACATCTTTTCCGCCGTATGATGTGAACGTCTGAAGCAGTTCGTCAACATCCTGATAGGTCCGTATAAATGTAGTTTACGACCAGAAAAGTTCACCATAAACCAAATATTAACATAACGGCAGATCTTGGAAAAAACCCAGGAGCGCCAAGTCAGTACGCACCACATTTTCATCAATTTCAAGTTGCTTTGATGATGATGTCAGTCAAAATTCTAGACAAGATGATGCACTATCATGCGATTTCTTCAACATCATTTTTGGGATAAGAGTGCAAAAGAACCTTGCCAACGCAAGAAGGCAAAAAGAGGCATATGCTGTCAGAAAGAAAGACCAAACCCTGATCAGAACGTTACCATAAACAGCTATAACTTTGAGGTAGTTGGGGCTTTGTCTATCTTTGCTCCGCTATAAATACAGATAATAACATCAGCGCTGAGATCAAACGAAGAATACCTCTGGCTATTAAAGCTAAGCCCTCTTTCGAAGAACTGAAGTGTCGCTCTATGAGACCAATATATCTATCCTACTATATGGTGTAGAAGCATGGATACTTCCAAAAGCGGATAAAGGCCCCGTTTTTTCGAGAGAAAAGTGTGATCTTTTGTCCCATCTGCATTGACGGTAAGTGCAGGAGAAGATTCAACAACAAATTGACTTAGCTAAAAGGAAAAAAAAAACAAATTTTACGTGGACTGTAAGTCCAACCAACTATCGTGATTAAAAAAAAACGGTAAAAATTATTTAATTTTTAAGCTATTTCTGCAGTCAAACTAAAAATCTTATTTTCTTTTAGTATCATAGAAAGGTAACTCAATCAGAAGAAAAGTAATTTCCAAATTGAAATATGTTAATCTATCACACTTTTCAATCTTGTGCACAACATTAGATAAATGTTACTAAATCAAACACGATTATTAACTTCCCATCAGGAAGTTCTTGTAATCGGTCCGATTTTCGAAATTCAAAATTTTCACATTTCTCCACGATTGGCGGTCCCAGTAGTCGGATTCCATGATTTTTAGAAAGATGTCTGTGTGTGTGTGTGTACGTACGTACGTACGCACGTACGTTTGTGCGGATTCTTTCGTACAGCCTAACTCGAGAACAAATCAAGCTGTCGAAGCCAAGTTGGTTTCATTCGAAGCGTGTGTGCTTAAAGATCACCTGAAAAGCTTTTGGTTAAATTTCACAGGGTGGTTTGAATTTTATGACGAAAAAACTGTCAAAAAAAGGGACAATTTGACTTCTTCAATTAAAATCAATTTAGTTTTCCAATAAAAAAAGTTCAAAATTAATTAAATTTATAGTTTATAGCTACCTTATCAGATAAAAAAATATGCAAATATATATACACTGCCGTTCATAAGTTTCGGGACAAATTCATATAAAATTTTTTTTGTGTTCAATTTTAATGCCAAAAGTTTCATCAATATTATGTTTATTTAGCCAATTGACTAAACTAAGTAAGTTACTAACTATAGAGACTACCAAAAAGACTAAAACAGTTTTTAGTTGAGGCCATTTCATACATTGATATGCCCCTTTCTCTATTTCCTGATCCAAATTTCCACGGAAGTTCCTTGAAAATTGTTTCAGAAATGTGAATCCTGTAGGTCTTTCCCATTTTTCAAGACTCAGAGTGACGTCTGCAACAGTGACACATGAAAACATCCTTAGAAAATTATGTGGCCACCAGTTTTTTTGTTGAAAACCTGCTCGGCTGTAGCTTGACGCTTTTTTATCGTTATAATATATTTGCAAAAAGAAGCTCATGGCTCAAATTAAATTAGGCAATTGAATTTAAAGCAAAAGCATCGAGAGAAACCTAAATGACAAAGTTAAAATACATGGATAAAACTGCATTACTCGTATATTGCAAGGAAGACCATAACATCCGATTTAGTTTGTGGTTTTAAATCATGAACCCAATCCTAGAGGTCTTTCCAGAAAATGACACAGAGATAAAAAAAAATCTCTCGGAATCGGCGTGGAGAATCCTTTCGAAATCTGCAAAGAAAACTGGACCGAATGTGATCCTCTTTATACCATATATTTACCAGATAGAAAAAGATCCTTTGCTGAGCAGTTACCAGCTCGCAAGGAGAGGTGGTGGAAATCTCTGGATTGAAACTATGTACTTTTGAACCCTTTCAAAAAGGACATAAAGTTAATCCTTAATATTCCGAGCAGTGGTTAATATCTTCCAAAGAAAAGCAATCAAACAAATTTGATTGATTAAAAGTAATTCCAAAAATACATGAAGTTGAGATAAGCAGTTGGTCCTCAAACTTTTAAAATATGAATCCCTACAAACCGAGTTCTTACAAAATGTAATACTTTTGAAACTAAGCTATATAATATTTGATAATTCTGGCTGTCTGATTTACAACATTTTATTGAAGAAGTGGAAAAACAACTGCAAAAAGCAAATACAAATTCAACTTCCGATGTTAAAGTTGTTGTAATGAAATCGATTTTCGCAACTCTAAATTTAAAATATCTTATCTTCACGTTGACTTGGATACTCTTAGAGGGATGACTGGCTAAGATTTTGGATCGTTGGTCCTATATAACAGTCGAAATTGCTTTCATTGAGTCGTTTAATGCAAGCCATGGACAGCCAGCCAGCAAAAACAATTATCTCAAGGTTACACACCCCAAACCGAAGCCTGCAAAATTCGAAATGGAAAAATATCATAGTAGAATTGCAGTCAATGCTGAGGACATGGAAGAACCAACAATGCAATATACCTGACCTAGGCGAAGTACAGATAGCAAGATAGAACTTCTAAAAGCGTCGGCGATGACTTAGTTGGGAGTATGCACCAACTCATCTACAATACATGGTCAGAAGAAAGCGTGCGAGATGAATGTATTGGTTGCCCAATCCTGAAGGAAGGAAGCCAATTATAGAGGTGTCAATCTCCTCAAAATTGCCTTTAACATCTTTTCCGCCGTATGATGTGAACGTTTGAAGCAGTTCGTCAACATCCTGATAGGTCCGTATAAATGTGGTTTTCGACCAGAAAAGTGCACCATTAACCAAATATTAACATAACGGCAGATCTTGGAAAAAACCCAGGAGCGCCAAGTCAGTACGCACCACTTTTTCATCAATTTCAAGGTTGGTTTTGGTGTCTGTTTCGTCCACAGAGACGAGATTTATGAAGTCATGTCTAGGTTTGGCATCCCTGCCGAGCTCGTACTTTTGTGCAGGATGGCGATGGAGATATCAAGCTGCTCCATTGAGGTCGGCAAGGACGTCATCGACCCACTTGATGTCAAACAACAATGTGATGCACTGTCATGCGATTTCTTCAACATCATACTTGGGACAATAGTGAAAAAGAACCTTGTCAATGCCAGAAGGCAAAAAGAGGTATATGCTGTCATAAAGAAAGACCAAACCCTGATCAGAACGTTACCATAAACAGCTATAACTTTGAGGTAGTTGGGGCTTTGTTGATCTTGGCTCTGCTATAAATACAGATAATAACATTAGCGCTGAGATCAAACGAAGAATACCTCTGGCTATTAAAGCTAAGCCCTCTTTCGAAGAACTGAAGTGTCGCTCTATGAGACCAATATCATCCCCGTCCTACTATATGGTGTAGAAGCATGGATACTTTCAAAAGCGGATGAAGGTCCCTTAGATTGTTCCGAAAGAAAAGTGTAATCTTTTGTCCCATCTGCATTGACGGTTAGTGGAGGAGAAGATTCAACAACCAATTGACTTAGCCAAAAGGATACAATGCCAATCCTACGTGAACTGTAACGCCACCTCAAGTTAATAATTAAATGATTAATGACAAAAAAAGTCCAACCAGCTAACATGCTTAAAAAAAACGGTAAAAATTAAATTATTTCTGCAGTCAAACTAAAAATCTAATTTTCTATTATTATCATAGAAAATATTTCCAAATTGAAATATGTTTATCTATCAAACTTTTCAATCTTGTGCACAACATTAGATAAATGTTACTAAATCAAAAACGAATATTTCCAAATTGTTGTCCTGATCACTTAAAAGAATACTTTCGTAAGTAAGTAATTACCGAAATGTTGAATTAAAATGAATGTTGAATACTCAACTTTACCTTCATAGCAACTTACCATTCCCCTACTTATCCCCATTTCAAGTAATAAATGTGATTTTAATTTTATAGAATTTTTACTGAACTAGATAAATTTGCTAATGATTCAACTCAATTATTATTATCTCATACCTTATATTTCCACATGAATTTGTTTTAATTTATATTTAATCTTTATATTTATATTTGTAATTTATTAGTCTAATATGTTTGAATTCAATTTAACCAACGTATTCTTTACAACGCTAATCTTTCACAGATTTATATGTATTTCTTACGGTGTTAGCATGTACATAATAAGTATACCCTTTAATCTATAATTTAGAGGCAAATCGTATTTTATATAATTCTAAAAAGTGAGTATCTTAAAGTTGATTTTGGGAGCAAATTATATAGCGCCTTAATGATTTTTTTTTATCATGAGATGGGAAGTTCATGGTGTCGGCAGGTCTACTCGCACCCAAACCAATTTTTTATTTATTTAAATATATTAATATATGAAAATTATTTTATAATAATTTTTATAACATTCAGAGTGTGTGAAGGAGCTTTAGGATTATGTATTTTAGTATCAATAATTCGAACTTATGGAAATGATTATTTTCAATCTTTTAATATTTTACAATATTAAAAATTTTATTATTATTATTATTATTAATACCTTTTTGTTTTATAAAAAATATATTTTGAATGGTTCAAAATATATTATTTATAATTATATTTATTTTAATTATTAATAATTATTGTTTAAATTATTGAACAATAATTTCTTATTTTATTGGAATAGATATATTATCATATGGAATAATTTTATTAAGATTTTGAATTTGTGCATTAATATTTATAGCAAGAGATTCTATTAATAAATTTAATAATTATCGAAATTTATTTATATTAAATGTATTATTGTTATTATTATTTTTATTATTAACATTTAGAAGAATAAATTTATTTATATTTTATTTTTTTTTTTAAAGAAGATTAATTCCTACTTTATTTTTAATTTTAGGTTGGGGTTATCAACCTGAACGTTTACAAGCTGGTATATATTTATTATTTTATACATTATTAGTATCTTTACCTATATTAATTGCTGTATTTTATTTATATAATAATTTAAATACAACTATTTTTTATTTTTTAAATAATTATGATTTTTATAATTTTATTATATATTTTTCTATAATTTTAGCTTTTTTAGTTAAAATACCGATATTTTTAGTTCATTTATGATTACCTAAGGCTCATGTAGAAGCTCCTGTATCAGGTTCAATAATTTTAGCTGGTATTATATTAAAATTAGGGGGTTATGGATTATTACGAGTTTTCTTTTTTTTACAATTTTTAAATATAAAATATAGATTTGTGTTTATTAGAATTAGATTAGTAGGAGGTGTATTAGTTTCTTTAATTTGTTTACGACAAACAGATTTAAAATCATTAATTGCCTATTCTTCTGTTGCTCATATAGGAATTGTTTTAAGAGGAATAATAACTTTAAGTTATTGAGGATTATGTGGTTCTTATACATTAATAATTGCTCATGGGTTATGTTCTTCTGGTCTATTTTGTTTAGCAAATATTTCTTATGAACGATTAGGAAGACGAAGATTATTAATTAATAAGGGTTTATTAAATTTTATGCCTTCAATATCATTATGATGATTTTTATTATGTTCGGCTAATATAGCAGCACCTCCTACATTAAATTTATTAGGGGAAATTTCTTTATTAAATAGAATTGTAAATTGATCATGAATTAGAATAATTATATTAATATTATTATCTTTTTTTAGAGCTGTTTATACTTTATATTTATATGCTTATAGACAACATGGTAAATTATATTCAGGAGTTTATTCATTTAGAATAGGATTTAATCGGGAATATTTATTATTATTTTTACATTGATTTCCATTAAATTTATTAGTATTAAAATTTGAAAATAGATTTTTATGATTATAAATTTAAATAGTTTAATTAAAATATTGATTTGTGGTGTCAATGATATGAATTTATTCATTTTAAATTGTGAAATATTTATCAATTTGTTTAATTAATTTTTTTTTTAATATCAATAAATTATGAATGAATTAGTGTATTTTTTAGAATGGGAAGTAGTTTCATTAAATTCAATAAGAATTGTAATAACATTTTTATTTGATTGAATAAGTTTAATTTTTATATCTTTTGTATTATTTATTTCTTCATTAGTAATTTATTATAGAAAAGAATATATAAGTGAAGATATAAATATTAATCGATTTATTTTATTAGTATTATTGTTTGTAATATCAATAATATTATTAATTATTAGACCAAATTTAATTAGAATTTTATTAGGATGAGATGGGTTAGGATTAGTCTCATATTGTTTAGTTATTTATTTTAATAATATTAAATCTTATAATGCTGGTATATTAACGGCTTTATTAAATCGTATTGGAGATGTTATATTATTAATAGCTATTGCTTGAATATTAAATTATGGAAGATGAAATTATATTTTTTATTTAGAATTTATAATAAATGATTTTGAAATAAAAATAATTGGTATTTTAGTTGTAGTAGCCGCTATAACTAAAAGGCTCAAATTCCATTTTCCTCTTGGTTACCTGCAGCTATAGCTGCTCCTACTCCTGTATCTGCTTTAGTTCATTCATCTACACTTGTAACAGCGGGGGTATATTTATTAATTCGTTTTAATATTTTGTTAAATAATTCTTTTATTGGGCAGTTGTTATTATTATTATCAGGATTAACAATATTTATATCTGGATTAGGGGCTAATTTTGAATTTGATTTAAAAAAAAATTATTGCTTTATCTACATTAAGACAACTAGGTTTAATAATAATAATTTTATCTATAGGATATTATAAATTAGCATTTTTTCATTTATTAACACATGCATTATTTAAGGCTTTATTATTTATATGTGCAGGTGCAATTATTCATAATATGAATAATTCACAAGATTTACGTTTAATAGGAGGTTTAAGTATATATATGCCTTTAACTTCTTCATGTTTTAATGTAGCTAATTTAGCATTATGTGGAATACCTTTTTTAGCTGGATTTTATTCAAAAGATTTAATTTTAGAAATTGTTTCGTTAAGTATAGTAAATTTATTTATTTATTTTTTATTTTTTTTTCTACAGGTTTGACTGTATGTTATTCTTTACGTTTAGTTTATTATTCAATAACAGGTGATTTAAATTGTAGATCTTTAAATGTTTTAAATGATGAAAGATGAATTATGTTAAAAGGAATAATAGGTTTAATAATAATAAGAATTATTGGAGGTAGAATATTAAGTTGATTAATTTTTTTAACTCCTTATTCAATTTGTTTACCTTTTTATTTGAAATTTATAACTTTATTTGTTTGTATTATTGGGGGGTTATTTGGATATTTAATTTCGAATATTTCATTATTTTTTATTAATAAATCGATAAATAATTATTTTATTAGAATATTTGTTGGTTCTATATGATTTATACCTTATATTTCTACTTATGGGGTAATTAAATATCCTTTAAAAATTGGTAAAAATATAATTAAAAATTTTGATCAAGGGTGGTCAGAATTTTTAGGTAGTCAAAATTTATATAGTCAGTTAGTAAATAATTCTAAATTTATTTATATAATGCAGAATAATAATTTAAAAATTTATTTATTAGTATTTGTAATATGGATTATTATTTTAATGATATTTGTAATTTTTATATATTTAAATAGCTTATAATTAGAGTATAACATTGAAGATGTTAGGGAGATTTATGAATCTTTAAATAATTTAAATAATTAAATTTAGTAATTTATAAAAAAATATATTTTATTTTTACAATGAAAATGTAAGGTTTTAATTAAACTATATAAATAGAAATATAAATGGAATTTAACCATTAAAATAAAAAGTTAGCAGCTTTTATTTGTACAACATATTTCTTTAATTGGAATATATAAAATTCAATTTTATCATTAACAGTGATATACCTCTTTTTTGGTTTCAATTAAAGAATAAGGGTAAAAATACCTAAAATTAGGTCGAAACTAAATGCAATAAATCGCTTCATATTCAAGGTAAATTGAATATTTCAATAATTTTTGAATGCAAATCAAATGTTATATAAATTTAACTATAACCCTAATTAATTAGATCAATTTAATATCCCTTGATTTCATTCATGATATAAACCAATTAATAAAATAATAATAAATACAATTGAAGTAATTCTTCAAATTATTAAATTTGAGAAATTTATAATTAAAATTATAGGTAAGATTAATGCAATTTCTACATCAAAAATTAAAAAAATAATAGTGATTAAAAAAAATTTTAAAGAAAAAGGTAAACGGGAAGATGATATAGGATCAAAACCACATTCAAAAGGTGAACTTTTTTCGCGGTCATTAATTATTTTTTTAGATAAAATTGAAGCTAATATTATTACAATAATTGATAATAGTATAATAATTAATGATATTAATATGATAGAAAAAATTATTTATACTATTTTATAAATAGACCTTATGATTGGAAGTCATATATACTGTTATACTATATAAATATATTTTATCCTCCTCATCAATAAATTGATACATAAAGGAATAATCAAACAATATCTACAAAATGTCAATATCATGCAGCTGCTTCAAATCCAAAATGAATGAATGATGTCTTGAAAAATGATTATTTAAATGACGAATTAAACAAATTAATAGAAAAGTAGTTCCAATTAATACATGAAGTCCATGAAATCCTGTTGCTATAAAAAAAGTAGAACAATATACAGCATCTGCAATTGTAAAAGGTGCTTCAATATATTCATATGCTTGTAAAATTGAAAAATAAATTCCTAATAATACAGTAAAAAATAATCCTCGGGTAGCTTGTGAATAATTACCTTCTATTAAACTATGATGTGCTCATGTAACAGTAATACCTGAAGCTAATAAAATAGTTGTATTTAATAATGGAATTTGAAATGGATTAAACGGTACAATTCCTATTGGAGGTCATATTGAACCTAATTCAATTGTAGGGGATAAACTTCTATGAAAAAAAGCTCAAAAAAATGAAGTAAAAAATAATACTTCAGATAAAATAAATAAAATTATTCCTCAACGTAAACCAGTTGTTACGAGTAAGTGTGAAGTCCTTGAAATGTACCTTCTCGTGATACATCACGTCATCATTGATAAACAGTTAAGGTAGTAATTGTTAATCCTAAGATTATTAATGTACTATTATATTGATGAAATCATTTTACTAAACCACAAACTATAGTTATAGTTCCAATAGCACCTGTTAAAGGTCATGGACTATAATCAACTAAATGAAAAGGGTGATTTGAATGTGTTGACATATTTTTTTTAAATTACTTCTCTAGAATATAAAGTACTTAAAATAGCAAATACGTATGATTGAATGATAGCTACTGCTGATTCAAGTGTTAATAATAAAATTTGTGTAATTAGTAAAATAGATACAATAATAGATGACAATGAAGGTCCTGTATTTCCTAATAATGTTATTAGTAAATGTTCTGCAATTATATTTGCTGTTAATCGAACTGCTAAGGTACCAGGTCGAATAATATTTCTAATTGTTTCAATACATACTATAAATGGTATAAGAACAGCAGGAGTACCTTGTGGTACAAGATGAGTAAATATATGTTGTGTATGATTTAATCAACCATAAATTATAATCTTAATCATAAAGGTAAAGCTAACGATAAAGTTAATACTAAATGGCTTGTACCTGTAAAAATATAAGGAAATAATCCTATAAAATTATTAAATAAAATTATTCTGAATAATGAAATAAAAATTAATGTTGTTCCTTTTTGATTAATATTTCCTAATAAAGTTTTAAATTCTTTATGAAGAGTAGATAAAATATTAATTCATAAAATATGATATCGAGAAGGTATAAATCAATATATATTTGGAATTAATAATAAACCAATAAATAAACTTAATCAATTTAATGATAAATTAAAGATTCTTGATGAAGGGTCAAAAACAGAAAATAAATTAGTTATCATTTTCAATTTATAGATTTTATGATAATTTTATTAATATTTTTAGATTTAGGTGTTATAGGAGAATAAATAAAATAATTTATAGTATTAAATATAATAAAAATTAATGAAAATGAAATAAATAGGGTTAATCAATTAATTGGTGATATTTTTGGAATTAAAAAATATTATAATTATAATAATTTTAGTTTGACATACTAATGTTATATTTTTAACTAATTTTTTCATTAAAAGTAATTGCTAGATTACTATAACATGGTTTAAGAGACCAGTACTTGCTTTCAGTCATTTAATGTTAATTTATATTAGAAATTCATTTAATAAAATAATTTATAGGAACACTTTCAATTACAATTGGTATAAAACTATGATTTGCTCCACAAATTTCTGAGCATTGTCCAAAAAATAAACCAGGTCGGTTAATAAAAAAATTAGTTTGATTTAAACGACCTGGTGTACCATCAATTTTTACTCCTAATGCAGGAATTGTTCATGAATGAATAACATCTGTTGCAGTTACTAAAATTCGAATTTGTGAATTTATAGGAAGAACAATTCGATTATCTACATCTAATAATCGAAAACTATTTGTAGTTAATTCATTTGTAGGAATTATATATGAATCAAATTCAATATTTAGGAAATCTGAATATTCATAACTTCAGTATCATTGGTGACCAATAGATTTAAGTGTAATTGAAGGTTCATTAATTTCATCTAATAAATAAAGTAAACGAAGTGATGGAAAAGCAATAAATAATAAAATTACTTCAATTTTGACCATGTAATAAAAATCGATTTCTATAATTATTAAAAAATAATGTTGATATTATATATCCTACTATTACTGTAATTATAATTAAAATTATTAAAGCATGGTCATGAAAAAATGTTAATTGTTCTATTAATGGAGAAGCTCTATCTTGTAAACTTAAATTTGCTCATGTTGACATTTTTCTAAAAAAAGTAAATTACTTTATATATGAAGTTTAAGTTCATTGCACTAATCTGCCATATTAGAAGTTAGATAATAGAGGTAGTTCTGAATAACTATGTTCAGCTGGTGGAATATTTTGATATCATTCAATTGAAGAATTTAATTGCATTGGATAAATTACTTGTCGTTGTTTAATTATTCTTTTTCAAATAATAATTATAAAGAGGATAATACCTACTAAAGAAATAGTTGATCCAATTGTTGAAATTACATTTCATGTTGTATAAGCATCTGGATAATCAGAATATCGACGAGGTATACCTGCTAATCCTAAAAAATGTTGAGGAAAAAATGTTAAATTTACACCAATAAATATAATAATAAATTGAGTTTTTAATCATTTATTATTTAATGTTAATCCAGTAAATAAAGGGTATCAATGAATAAAACCTGCTATAATAGCAAATACAGCTCCCATAGATAAAACATAATGAAAATGAGCTACTACATAATATGTATCATGGAGAATAATATCAATTGATGAATTTGCTAGTACAACTCCTGTTAAACCACCAATTGTAAATAAGAATACAAATCCTAAAGCTCATATAATAGTAGGTGAATATACTAATTGAGTTCCATGTAAAGTAGCTAATCAACTGAAAATTTTAATTCCAGTTGGAATTGCAATAATTATTGTAGCAGATGTAAAATATGCTCGTGTGTCTACATCTATACCAACTGTAAATATATGGTGTGCTCATACAATAAAACCTAATAATCCAATTGCTAGTATAGCATAAATTATTCCTAATGAACCGAAGGTTTCCTTCTTTCCACATTCTTGACTAATAATATGAGAAATTATTCCAAATCCTGGAAGAATTAAAATATAAACTTCTGGGTGACCAAAAAATCAAAATAAATGTTGATATAAAATTGGATCTCCACCTCCGGCTGGGTCAAAAAATGAGGTATTTAAATTTCGATCTGTTAATAATATAGTAATAGCACCTGCTAAAACAGGTAAAGATAGAAGTAGTAATAATGCTGTAATTACAAACAAATAAAGGTATTCGATCATAAGTAATTCCTGTAGATCGTATATTAATTACAGTAGTAATAAAATTTACGGCTCCTAAAATAGATGATATACCAGCTAAATGAAGTGAAAAAATTGCTAAATCTACTGATGCACCACTATGAGCAATATTTGCTGAAAGTTGAGGATAAACTGTTCAACCAGTTCCAGCCCCATTTTCTACTATTCTTCTTACTAATAATAGAGTTAATGAAGGAGGAAGTAATCAAAATCTTATATTATTTATTCGTGGAAAAGCTATATCAGGAGCTCCAAGTATTAAAGGTACTAATCAATTTCCAAATCCACCAATTATAATTGGTATTAATATAAAAAAAATTATTACAAATGCATGAGCAGTTACAATTACATTATAAATTTGATCATCACCAATTAAGGCTCCAGGATGACCAAGTTCTGCTCGAATTAAAATACTTAATGATGTTCCAACTTTTCCTGCTCATGTACCAAAAATAAAATATAAAGTTCCAATATCTTTATGATTAGTTGAGAATAACCATTGTTGCGATTAAATGGCTGAAGTTTAGGCAATAGAATGTAAATCTATTTATAAGAGTTATTCTTTTTAATCATAGCTTTATAGTCAATAATGATATTAGATTGCAATTCTAAAGGAATAATTAATATTATTAAGGCTTAAAAGATTATTCTTATATTGATAACTTTGAAGGTTATTAGTTTATTTAACTTAAAGTCTTTAAATTAAATAATAAGTTAATCTAATAATAAATAAACCAAAAATAGAAATAAATGAAAATAATAAATAAATATTTATTAATATATTATTTCAATAAATATTAAAATTTCAGTTATTTTCATAATAATTAAGTATAAAAGCTGTTTAACATAATCGAATATAAAAATATAATGTAATTAAAGTTATAACAATTATAATAAAAAATATAAATAATTGATTATTAAATGTTAAATATTGAATTGTTAATCATTTAGGAATAAATCCTAAAAATGGGGTAATCCACCTAATGATAATAAATTTAAAAATAAAGAAAATTTTAATGTTTTATTATATATAAATAGGGAAAATAATTGATTAATATGAAATAATTTTCATATATTAAATAATAAAATTAAATTAAATGATAAAAAAGTATAAAATCTAAAATAAGTAATTCATAAAGATTCATTAGAATATATATTAATTATGATTCATCCTAAATGATTAATAGAAGAAAAAGTTATTAATTTTCGTAAAGAAGTTTGATTTAATCCTCTTAAAGAACCAATAGTAATACATAAAATAATTGATCAAAATATTATATTTTTAATTAATAAATATGAAATTAGTATTAATGGTCCAATTTTTTGTCATGTTATTAAAATTAAAGCATTTATTCAGCTTAATCCTATTACATTTGGGAATCAAAAATGAAATGGAGCAGCACCAGTTTTTATTAATAATCTTGATAAGATTATTATATTAATATATAAATTATTATTAATATAATTTATAAAATTGTTTTGATATATAAATAAAATTACTGAAAATAATAAAATTGATGAAGCTAAAGCTTGAGTTAAAAAATATTTAAGAGATGATTCATTAGATATTAGATTATTATCATTTATAAGGGGGATAAATGATAATAAATTAATTTCTAATCCTATTCATGCTCCTAATCATGAATTTGATGAAATAACAATTATTGTTCTTATTATTAAAATAAAAAAAAATATAATTTTTGATGAATTAATAAAAATTAAAAAGAAAAGGATTAAAACCTTTATAAGTGGGGTATGAGCCCAATAGCTTAATTAGCTTATCTTTTTTAATATATTTTAGTGTATGATGCACAAAAGTTTTTGATACTTTTAGAAATAGTTTAATTCTATTAAATATAATGAATCTAATAGTAATTACATTATTTACTCTATCAAAGTAATCCTTTTATCAGGCAATTCATTATTTTATAAATTATTTAATATAAAATTATAAAATAATTTATAAAATTATATTTTTATTTAAGTAATTAAAATTAGTATATAGATATCATAAAAATTAATATCTATTAAATATTTATATAATATAAATATTTAATAAATTTTAAATTATATTTAAAAATATATTATAATAATATATTTTTAAATATAATTTAAAATTTATATTAATTATTTATAATAACTAATAATTTAATAAAATCAATATATATATAAAATATATTAATATATATATATATAAATTATTTATATATATATATATAAAAAATATACATGTTTAATTTAAATTAAAATTATTACATAAATATATTATCTATATAAATAATAGATTATTAATTTATATAGATAATATATTATTTATATAAATTAATTTTTTTTTTAGAAATATGAAATGTTTAATATAAATATTAAATATTTATATATAAATTAATATATTATATATATATATATATATATATAAATAATTTATATAAATAAATATCATATATATATGAGCCGTTTATTTTGAAAGTGGCATAAGTCACTTTTTTTTTAAGTCTAGATATTTAAGGGTTTGCGTTTTAACACGTTTAAAAATATGGATGCTAACTTTCGAGAAGATTTACTTGTATTTGTTATATAATGATACTGACATTTTTCTCAGTATAAATAATTTCGTATAAACATTAAAAAATCACCACTTTTCAACACGGTAAAGTGACTTAAGCCACTTTCAAAATAAATAGTTTAGATAAATGACTGACTTATATTAATTTTGTCCGACGTATTTTACTGAAGTGATGTTTTGAAAGGGCAGTGATTTACTAAAATTGTTGAATAAATTACATATATAATAATAATTCATATCATCATCATCATCATCATTTTGAAACATAATGTAAGTATAAGTAATTTATATGAAAATACATCAGTTCAATTTAATTTTCGTCATCAATAGGAGTGATTAAGTCCTCGGAAATCGTGTTTTGTTTCAAATTTTTTAAAATAACTGTGGTATATCGGGGGTATATAATTAAGCAAGTCCATCATGTCTTTGTATTTTGCTGAAGAAACAGGACGAGATCCAACGTATAACGGATCCATCTCTATTTGTGAATAACGCCTAGGTCTTCCTCTTTTTGGTGACAAATCCAAAGTTAAAAATTCATCTTTTTCATCTAAAGTTAGTTTATAAAACATTTTATACGGAATATCATGGTAAAATCGTATCCATTGAATTTTAAGCCAATTCACTTTGTTTTGGTCTGTATTTACTATTCTTTTTGAAACAGATTTTTCCAATGATTGTGTTGAAATAAAATCTTTTTCCGCTGTGAAGGATTTTTTTCGGCAGGCGGCTATCACGGTATAGTAATCATTTGGAATGTATAAAACATTTGTTTTTTTCAAGGCCGTTTCTATTACACAAAAGTCACGATCATTTGGTAAGTATGAATGGCCCGAAATTAAAAATTTGTGATCCAGAATTTCAATATCGTTTTCTGAAGACTGAACAATTTTCATCCAAGTTAGGGCCAGTTTTATGTTACGATTTTGTCCTGTACATCAGTCACTATATGCAATAACATGCTTTTGAGTTGTGACAATCTTAAGATGTTTTATACAACACGAAGCAACTTCCTGAGAACCTCTTGATGCTATGGTTTCATCCCAAAGATATATGTCAATATTATTGTTATGAAAATTATGGAATCCCAAATTTAAAACGTACATATTCCTTTTGTAATACGATATGGAAGTCGTAAGTTTGGGAAAAGGCAATGCTTTTTGAAAGTCAAATGAAAATCCAAAATATTCATCTGGATATTCAGCTGCTTTTTTCTGATCTTCTTGTAGACACTTTCTGGCCATTTCTGCCGATCTCAAATGTAAATCGTGTTGAAGGTTTAATTGCCTTTTTTCACCTTCATCCTCACAAGCTTGAATCTGTATTTTTAAAAAATCGCATTTTTGACGTGTGTTTTCTAGGTTGATGAAAGTGTAAATTAAAGTCAATTTTGAAGGATTTTCTGTATATCCACTCGTTAACATGTTGTTGTTTATCATTTTTACACTTTTCAAGATAGAGATTGTACATTTTCCTAATATTTAGATCTGGACTGTAATTTTTTCTATGGGGATTATGACACCTTGTGTAATGGCTACTAAAAGCAGGGAAGCTTTGAATGTGCTCTTTGACCGCAATTATGAGAGATTCTTCAGTTTTTCTTCCGAAATTTTCAGATTTTCCACGCAAATCTTCTCCAGAAACATCCTTTTTAAGAGCACGAGCCAGACGTCCTTCTGAGATATTGAAAGTATCCAGAAAGAATGTTTTACAAACCAACACACTTACATTTTCATGTGTCAAATAATACTTTAATTGGCATTGTCTTGGCTTTGAATTGTAGTTTCTTGGTCTTCTCTTTTTGGGTGTTTCTCGTTTAACTATACTATGTAAAAATAAATTTTGCTTCGTAAAGTTTGCTAACTTCCAAAATTTATCAAAGATAAGTTGTCGATTAAAAGAACTTATTTTTTCTTTACAATTTTGTGAACAACAAGGTTTAACTGCAATTCTTTTGGTAAAAATAATTTTGGAGTTTGCTGTTACATATTTTTTACCACTATTTCTTTTATCCTTAATAATGTTTTGAGTATATTTTTTTTCATTTCTGCATCCCCTTTTTCGTACACGATGAGTTTCTGTTCCTTCCGTTATGTTGTTTTCCTTTTCTGATGACTCCGTAGAAGTCGATTCTTCATCTGATGAAATCACTCTCATATGTCTCTTTAACAGGTTAACGCTTTTTCTCATTTTAGAAAATATTTCTATAAAATAATAATACGCATTGAAAGCCACCTAATTCCATAACTAAAATAAGTATGTTTT
>CAUVXE010000247.1:0-42546 GCA_963555765.1 Orthonevra nobilis
ATTCGATTTCAAGAGTGGAAAAATATTTCGAAAAAGTAAGCATTTTCTATATATAAAATTCGAATATTTTTTGCATTAAGCAGATTTCTTGTAAAATTTTTGTGAATTTGTACTCAGTTTGAATCAAAAATTAATATTAGAAGCACAGTTCATCTAGAATATGACTTTGAAAAAAAATCATTTTTTCGAAATTTTCCAAGGGGGGTGCGGCGGCGAAAAAATATGATTTTTTTTCGATATCTTCGGATTTCCCCAAAATGCTTGTGATTCGATTCAGACGTTCTCCAATAATACTCCGGCTTCAAAATCATGGCTTCTTGCTCGTTTAAACAAACATTTCGCTTAATTAATAGGAGAAAATCAAACCTTGCTTTTTTTTTGTTACATCATCTCTTTTTACATAATTTTGTTGCAAATTACTGCCTGCAAATACTACCTTTTTCTTACATCATCTCTTTTAACATAATTTTGTTGCAAATATTGAACTCCAAAATATCAGGAAACAGTGTCCAAATGCTTAACTTAGTACCTAGACAGCATTATATGTAATAAAACAGTTCTTTTCTGGTATGAAAAAAGATTCGGGAACAGAGACGTATTCGATTTCAAGAGTGGAAAAATATTTCGAAAAAGTAAGCATTTTATTTTCTATATTTAAAATTCGATAATTTTTTGCATTAAGCAGTTTTCTTGTAAAATTTTTGTGAATTTGTACTCAGTTTGAATCAAAAATTAATATTAAAAGCACAGTTCATCTAAAATATGAGTTTGAAAAAAAAAATCATTTTTTTGAAATTTTCAAAGGGGGGAGAGGCGGCGGAAAAAATATGATTTTTTTTCGATATCTTCGGATTGCCCCAAAATGCTTGTAATTCGATTCAGACGTTCTCCAATAATACTTTTAATGAAACTCCGGCTTCAAAATCGTGCTTCTTGCTCATTTAAACAAACATTTCGCTTAATTAATAGGAGAAAATCAAACCTTGATTTTTTTTTCTTACATCATCTCTTTTAACATCATTTTGTTGCAAATATTGAACTCCAAAATATCAGGAAACAGTGTCCAAATGCTTAACTTAGTACCTAGACAGCATTATATGTAATAAAACAGTTCTTTTCTGGTATGAAAAAAGATTCGGGAACAGAGACGTATTCGATTTCAAGAGTGGAAAAATATTTCGAAAAAGTAAGCATTTTATTTTCTATATTTAAAATTCGATAATTTTTTGCATTAAGCAGTTTTCTTGTAAAATTTTTGTGAATTTGTACTCAGTTTGAATCAAAAATTAATATTAAAAGCACAGTTCATCTAGAATATGACTTTGAAAAAAAATCATTTTTTCGAAATTTTCCAAGGGGGGTGCGGCGGCGAAAAAATATGATTTTTTTTTCGATATCTTCGGATTTCCCCAAAATGCTTGTGATTCGATTCAGACGTTCTCCAATAATACTCCGGCTTCAAAATCATGGCTTCTTGCTCGTTTAAACAAACATTTCGCTTAATTAATAGGAGAAAATCAAACCTTGCTTTTTTTTTGTTACATCATCTCTTTTTACATAATTTTGTTGCAAATACTGCCTGCAAATACTACCTTTTTCTTACATCATCTCTTTTAACATAATTTTGTTGCAAATATTGAACTCCAAAATATCAGGAAACAGTGTCCAAATGCTTAACTTAGTACCTAGACAGCATTATATGTAATAAAACAGTTCTTTTCTGGTAGGAAAAAAGATTCGGGAACAGATACGTATTCGATTTCAAGAGTGGAAAAATATTTCGAAAAAGTAAGCATTTTCTATATATAAAATTCGAATATTTTTTGCATTAAGCAGATTTCTTGTAAAATTTTTGTGAATTTGTACTCAGTTTGAATCAAAAATTAATATTAGAAGCACAGTTCATCTAGAATATGACTTTGAAAAAAAATCATTTTTTCGAAATTTTCCAAGGGGGGTGCGGCGGCGAAAAAATATGATTTTTTTCGATATCTTCGGATTTCCCCAAAATGCTTGTGATTCGATTCAGACGTTCTCCAATAATACTCCGGCTTCAAAATCATGGCTTCTTGCTCGTTTAAAACAAACATTTCGCTTAATTAATAGGAGAAAATCAAACCTTGCTTTTTTTTTGTTACATCATCTCTTTTTACATAATTTTGTTGCAAATACTGCCTGCAAATACTACCTTTTTCTTACATCATCTCTTTTAACATAATTTTGTTGCAAATATTGAACTCCAAAATATCAGGAAACAGTGTCCAAATGCTTAACTTAGTACCTAGACAGCATTATATGTAATAAAACAGTTCTTTTCTGGTATGAAAAAAGATTCGGGAACAGAGACGTATTCGATTTCAAGAGTGGAAAATATTTCGAAAAAGTAAGCATTTTATTTTCTATATTTAAAATTCGATAATTTTTTGCATTAAGCAGTTTTCTTGTAAAATTTTTGTGAATTTGTACTCAGTTTGAATCAAAAATTAATATTAAAAGCACAGTTCATTTAAAATATGAGTTTGAAAAAAAAAAATCATTTTTTTGAAATTTTCAAAGGGGGGAGAGGCGGCGAAAAAATATGATTTTTTTTCGATATCTTCGGATTGCCCCAAAATGCTTGTAATTCGATTCAGACGTTCTCCAATAATACTTTTAATGAAACTCCGGCTTCAAAATCGTGCTTCTTGCTCATTTAAACAAACATTTCGCTTAATTAATAGGAGAAAATCAAACCTTGATTTTTTTTTCTTACATCATCTCTTTTAACATCATTTTGTTGCAAATATTGAACTCCAAAATATCAGGAAACAGTGTCCAAATGCTTAACTTAGTACCTAGACAGCATTATATGTAATAAAACAGTTCTTTTCTGGTAGGAAAAAAGGATTCGGGAACAGATACGTATTCGATTTCAAGAGTGGAAAAATATTTCGAAAAAGTAAGCATTTTTTATATTTAAAATTCGAATATTTTTTGCATTAAGCAATTTTCTTGTAAAATTTTTGTGAATTTGTACTCAGT
Organism: Orthonevra nobilis; assembly: GCA_963555765.1. Taxonomy (NCBI): domain Eukaryota; kingdom Metazoa; phylum Arthropoda; class Insecta; order Diptera; family Syrphidae; genus Orthonevra; species Orthonevra nobilis. Next base: position 3,022 of record CAUVXE010000247.1, read on the forward strand.
TTGAATCAAAAATTAATATTAGAAGCACAGTTCATCTAGAATACGACTTTGAAAAAAAATCATTTTTTCGAAATTTTCAAAGGGGGGAGCGGCGGCGAAAAAATATGATTTTTTCGATATCTTCGGATTTCCCCAAAATGCTTGTAATTCGATTCACACGTTCTCCAATAATACTTTTAATGAAACTCCGGCTTCAAAATCGTGCTTCTTGCTCATTTAAATAAACATTTCGCTTAATTAAAAGGAGAAAATCAAACCTTGATTTATTTTTCTTACATCATCTCTTTAACATAATTTTGTTGCAAATATTGAACTCCAAAATATCAGGAAAACAGTGTCCAAATGCTTAACTTAGTACCTAGACAGCATTATATGGAATAAAACAGTTCTTTTCTGGTAGGAAAAAAGATTCGGGAACAGATACGTATTCGATTTCAAGTGTGGAAAAATATTTCGAAAAAGTAAGCATTTTCTATATTTAAAATTCGAATATTTTTTGCATTAAGCAGTTTTTTTGTAAAATTTTTGTGAATTTGTACTCAGTTTGAATCAAAAATTAATATTAAAAGCACAGTTCATCTAAAATATGACTTTGAAAAAAAAAAACATTTTTTCGAAATTTTCAAAGGGGGGAGCGGCGGCGAAAAAATATGATTTTTTTTCGATATCTTCGGATTTCCCCAAAATGCTTGTATTTCGATTCAGACGTTCTTCAATAATACTTTTAATGAAACTCCGGCTTCAAAATCATGGCTTCTTGCTCGTTTAAACAAACATTTCGCTTAATTAATAGGAGAAAATCAAACCTTGCTTTTTTTTCTTACATCATCTCTTTTTACATAATTTTGTTGCAAATACTGAACTCCAAAATATCAGGAAACAGTGTCCAAATGCTTAACTTAGTACCTAGACAGCATTATTTGTAATAAAACAGTTCTTTTCTGGTAGGAAAAAAGATTCGGGGACAGATACATATTCGATTTCAAGAGTGGAAAAATATTTCGAAAAAGTAAGCATTTTCTATATTTAAAATTCGAATATTTTTTGCATTAAACAGATTTCTTGTAAAATTTTTGTGAATTTGTACTCAGTTTGAATCAAAAATTAATATTTGAAGCACAGTTCATCTAGAATACGACTTTGAAAAAAAATCATTTTTTCGAAATTTTCAAAGGGGGGAGCGGCGGCGAAAAATTTGATTTTTTTTTTTCGATATCTTCGGGTTTCCCCAAAATGCTTGTAATTCGATTCAGACGTTCTCCAATAATACTTTTAATGAAACTCCGGCTTCAAAATCATGCTTCTTGCTCATTTAAACAAACATTTCGCTTAATTAATAGGAGAAAATCCAACCTTGATTTTTTTTTCTTACATCATCTCTTTTAACATAATTTTGTTGCAAATATTGAACTCCAAAAGTTCAGGAAACAGTGTCCAAATGCTTAACTTAGTACCTAGACATCATTAAATGTAATAAAACAGTTCTTTTCTGGTAGGAAAAAAGATTCGGGAACAGATACGTACTCGATTTCAAGAGTGGAAAAATATTTCGAAAAAGTAAGCATTTTCTATATTTAAAATTCGAATATTTTTTGCATTAAGCAGTTTTCTTGTAAAATTTTTGTGAATTTGTACTCAGTTTGAATCACAAATTAATATTAGAAGCACAGTTCATCTAGAATACGACTTTGAAAAAAAAAAATCACTTTTTCAAATTTTCAAAGGGGGGAGCGGGGGCGAAAAAATATGATTTTTTTTTCGATATCTTCGGATTTCCCCAAAATGCTTGTAATTCGATTCAGACGTTCTCCAATAATACTTTTAATGAAACTCCGGCTTCAAAATCGTGCTTCTTGCTCATTTAAACAAACATTTCGCTTAATTAACAGGAGAAAATCCAACCTTGATTTTTTTTTCTTACATCATCTCTTTTTACATAATTTTGTTGCAAATATTGAACTCCAAAATATCAGGAAACAGTGTCCAAATGCTTAACTTAGTACCTAGACAGCATTATATGTAATAAAACAGTTCTTTTCTGGTAGAAAAAAAGATTCGGGAACAGATGCGTATTCGATTTCAAGAGTTGAAAAATATTTCGGAAAGTAAGCATTTTCTATATTTAAAATTCGAATATTTTTTGCATTAAGCAGTTTTCTTGTAAAATTTTTTGTGAATTTGTACTCAGTTTGAATCAAAAATTTATATTAGAAGCACAGTTCATCTAGAATACGACTTTGAAAAAAAATCATTTTTTCGAAATTTTCAAAGGGAAGAGCGATGGCGAAAAAATATGATATTTTTTCAATATCTTCGGATTTCCCCAAAATGCTTGTAATTCGATTCAGACGTTCTCCAATAATACTTTTAATGAAACTCTGGCTTGAAAATCGTGCTTCTTGCTCATTTAAACAAACATTTCGCTTAATTAATAGGAGAAAATCCAACCTTGATTTTTTTTCTTACATCATCTCTTTTTACATAGTTTTATTGCAAATATTGAACTCCAAAATATCAGGAAACAGTGTCCAAATGCTTAACTTAGTACCTAGACAGCATTATATGTAATAAAACAGTTCTTTTCTGGTAGGAAAAAAGATTCGAGAACAGTTACGTATTCGATTTCAGGAGTGGAAAAATATTTCGAAAAAGTAAGCATTTTCTATATTTAAAATTCGAATATTTTTTGCATTAAGCAGATTTCTGGTAAAATTTTTGTGAATTTGTACTCAGTTTGAATCAAAAATTAATATTAGAAGCAAAGTTCATCTAGAATATGACTATGAAAAAAAATCATTTTTTCGAAATTTTCAAAGGGGGGAGCGGCGGCGAAAAAATATGATTTTTTTTCGATATCTTCGGATTTCCCCAAAATGCTTGTAATTCTATTCAGACGTTCTCCAATAATACTTTTAATGAAACTCCGGCTTCAAAATCGTGCTTCTTGCTCATTAAAATAAACATTTCGCTTAATTAATAGGAGAAAAATCAAACCTTGATTTTTTTTTCTTACATCATCTCTTTTAACATAATTTTGTTGCAAATATTGAACTCCAAAATATCAGGAAAAAGTGTCCAAATGCTTAACTTAGTACCTAGACAGCATTATATGTAATAAAACAGTTCTTTTCTGGTAGGAAAAAAGATTCGGGAACAGATACGTATTCGATTTCAAGAGTGGAAAAATATTTCGAAAAAGTAAGCATTTTCTATATTTAAAATTCGAATATTTTTTGCATCAAGCAGTTTTCTTGTAAAATTTTTGTGAATTTGTACTCAGTTTGAATCAAAAATTAATATTAAAAGCACAGTTCATCTAAAATATGACTTTGAAAAAAAAAGCCATTTTATCGAAATTTTTAAAGGGGGAGCGGCGGCGAAAAAATATGATTTTTTTTCGATATCTTCGGATTACCCCAAAATGCTTGTAATTCGATTCAGACGTTCTCCAATAATACTTTTAATGAAACGCCGGCTTCAAAATCGTGCTTCTTGCTCGATTAAATAAACATTTCACTTAATTAATGGGAAAAAATCAAACCTTGATTTTTTTTTCTTACATCATCTCTTTTTACATAATTTTGTTGCAAATATTGAACTCCAAAATATCAGGAAACAGTGTCCAAATGCTTAACTTAGTACCTAGACAGCATTATATGTAATAAAACAGTTCTTTTCTGGTAGGAAAAAAGATTCGGGAACAGATACGTATTCGATTTCAAGAGTGGAAAAATATTTCGAAAAAGTAAGCATTTTCTATATTTAAAATTCGAATATTTTTTGCATTTAGCAGATTTCTTGTAAAATTTTTGTGAATTTGTACTCAGTTTGATTCAAAAATTAATATTAAAAGCACAGTTCATCTAAAATATGACTTTGAAAAAAAAAATCATTTTTTCGAAATTTTCAATATACCTTAGGTCTTCTTCAGTAAGTAGCATATCACTCCATGTAAACGAATTCTACGAAATTGTCGAGAAGCTGTCTGAAGTTGGAGTTGAGATAGCTGACGAGGTTTTATCCATAATTCTGCTTTCGAGTCTCCCCGAATCGTACAAGAATTTTATAGTAGCAATAGAGGCACGTGACTCACTACCACCGTTCGATGTTCTTAAGGTCAAACTGCTGGAGGAGGGAGCGAGAAGACAACATAAAGACGAAAAGATGGATAATTGCGACGGCCATCAGGCATTCGTAGCACGAGCCAACAACAACAACAAAAATTCTACGAATAGCGGCAGCAGCAACAAAATCAACCAAAGCCACAACAGCAAACGAGTCAACGGAAAATGTTACAACTGCGGACGACGCGGTCATTTTGCTTCCAAATGTAAAGCGCCGAAACGTACACAACAAAGGGAAGAAGCAAACGAACAATGGTTCTCCATTCTTACTCCGTCATCTTCGCACGATCCTATTAGCAGTGCTTGGTGCATTGACAGCGGCGCGACATCACATCTGTGTTGTAACCGAAATTGGTTTTGTACTTACAAGGAACGGAAGGAGAAGATAACATTAGCGGGCGACAGCTATATAGAGGCGGTCGGGCGTGGAGATGTGTTTTTTGAGCGAGGTAGTTTGGTTCTTAAATTAAGAAACGTTTTGTACGTACCGGAATTTGCGAACTAATTTCATCTCAGTGAGCAAAGCAGTTGACAATGGGCTTTTGGTACATTTTTCAAACGGAAGAGCGGTAATAAAAAATTTGCGAGGAAGTATTGTTGCCGAAGCAGAACAACGTGGTGGTTTGTTTGTCATTGGTTCACCACCAGTAGATCAGAAGTGTTTGTTTGTTAAAGGAAGGCATAGACCTAATGATATTGTACAATGGCACAACCGCTACGGTCACTTAAATTTTAAGAGTTTGATGGAAATGACAAAGAACAAACTGGTGCATGGTCTCCAAGTGAGAGACGTAACAAATGCCGAATGTGTTACATGTGCAAAGAGTAAGATATCAGTTAAACCATTTCCTCATTCGTCTAGCAACCGAGCGAAGGATCTCCTAGAACTTGTGCACACCGATATCTGCGGTCCAATCAACAAAAGATCTATTGGTGGATCTCAATATTTCGCAACATTTATTGATGACAATTCGCGATACATGTTTGTTTATTTTTTGAAGAAAAAAGACGAAGTGTTTTCCGCATTTAAGTCATTTAAAGCAATGGTGGAAAAGCAAACGGGTAAACAAATAAAAGTGTTGCGAAGTGATAATGGTGGCGAGTATCGTGGAAAAGATTTTGAAGATTTCCTCAATGAGAATGGAATAAAACGTCATCTCACAGTCCCACATACACCTCAACAAAATGGTGTGGCTGAGCGTGCCAACAGAACATTGGTTGAGATGGCCAGAAGCATGCTTGTGCATTGCAGATTGGATGAGTTTTTTTGGGCGGAGGCTGTTGCAACTGCAGTGTATTTACGAAATAGAGCAATCACAAAATCTCTGGTCATGATGACACCATACGAAGCGTGGACAGGAAAGAAACCAACAGCAGCACATCTGAAAGTGTTTGGCTCTTTGGCAGTCGCATTGGATAAGACTCAGACGAAGAAGTTTCGACCAAAAGGCAAAGAACTGATTATGGTGGGATATTCAGATGTATCAAAGGCGTATCGGCTCTACAATCCAGAAACGCGGAAAGTAGTAGTCAGTAGAGACGTTATATTTTTGGAGGATAAAGACATTGATCCTTTTAAGGATGAAATCGATACTGTCTACTTTGATGCTGTAAATGTAAAAGCGTCTGATCTTGATTGTGGTACAAATTTTACTGTGACTCAAACACCGAATTCCAGCGAGAATGAAGATGAGGAAAAGTCGATTCGTTTTGCCCCTGGGAGGCCAAGAATTTTGCGCACTGGAAAACCAGGGCGTCCCCGTAAAGAACGTCAAGTGTTAAGCTTATTGGAGGTGAGTAATGTGCAAATTCCACAAACCGTCGAAGAAGCTGTAAAAAGCGTTTGCGCTAATCAATGGAGGGATTCAATGCGGAAGGAGTACGAAGCATTGGTCCGCAATCACACATGGTCTTTAGTTGACTTGCCAGATGGAGAGAAGGCGATAGGTTGCAAGTGGGTGTACAACATAAAGAAAAAAGCGGATGGAAGTGTCGATCGCTTTAAGTCGCGCCTAGTCGCAAAGGGCTGTAGTCAACAGTTCGGTGTAAATTACACTGAAACTTTTTCACCTGTTGTGAGATACGCAACTATTCGTTTGCTTTTTGCTCTGGCTTGCGAGCATAAATTACATCTTCACCAGATGGATGTTTCATCAGCGTATTTGAACAGTGAACTTCATGATGATGTCTACATGAAACAACCTGAATATTTTGTCGACAAAAAGTTTCCTGATCGTGTTTTAAAATTAAATAAAGCACTTTATGGATTGAAACAAAGTGGTCGCGAATGGAATGAGCAGCTGGATTCCGTTTTGAAGAAAATGGGGTTTTCATCGTGTGTCAGTGAGACGTGTGTCTACACAAAAAATGAAAGAGGTAATTTTAATATAATCGCTGTATATGTAGATGATCTCATTCTAGCTGGCTCCAATTTGAATGAGTTATGCAGGATTAAAGCTCAAATTGCGGACGAATTCGATGTAGTTGATGGAGGTCAGCTGAAATATTTCTTGGGGATTGAAGTAAATCGTGAAGGTGATACAGGTGCTATTTCCGTTTGTCAGCGGCAGTATATCGCTAATCTACTTAAACAATACGGAATGGAGGCCTGTAGAACAGTTTCAACACCATTAGAGGTCGGCTTTCAAGTTAAGTGTTCCAACGAAGAATGCAGGAGGGTAAATCAAACCGAATATCAGTCTTTAATCGGTGCGCTGATGTATCTAGCCATCTCATCACGTCCTGATATCATACATTCTGTGTGCAAACTCTCTCAACGTAATACCGACCCACACGTTGAACGTGAAGTGGCTGCAAAGCGGATTCTACGCTACCTGAAGGGCACAATGGACTTCAAGTTACACTACTACGCATCCGGGAAGCCTATCGAATGTTATGTCGACGCTGATTGGGGCGGAGACGTCAACGATAGGAAGTCATTCACTGGGTGCGTATTCATAGCAGCAGGATGCGTTTTTGCATGGGAATCCAGAAAGCAGAACATAGTGGCCTTAAGCAGTACAGAGGCGGAGTACGTCGCGCTTTCAACAGCAGCAAAAGAAGCAGTTTATTTAAGAAAGTTGCTCAAAGAAATGGGTTTTCCTTGCACGACACCAACGATACTAAATAGTGATAATCAAAGCGCTCAGCATTTAGTAAAAAACCCAATTTACCACGCTCGAAGTAAGCACATAGATATTAAGTATCACCATATTCGAAATATATATAAAAACAATGAAATTAAGTTAAACTATATTTGCACTAATGAAATGATCTCGGATATACAAACAAAAAATTTGCAAAAACTTAAGCATACTAAATTTTCTAAAGAAATGGGATTGTTTTGAAAATTGTTTTTATAATTATCTTTTTTTATTTTGTTTTTTAATTGTTTGTCAAATATATTTGTTGAGAAGGAGTGTTAGAAAATAATATTCATTTGGCAACGCCTTATATTTGTCATTTCGCTTTGTTTCTCCTTCCTTCACTTCATTCCTATGAGAAATACTTTTTATGTTCCTTTTGCTTTCTATCTATTTAAACTCACTCGTAATAAAACTTCTATCCAACAAAGACGTGTTTGTGTTTTGTTCCTGCAAGAAAGAAGAATTCCAAGAAACTTAGTACCTAGACAGCATTATTTGTAATAAAACAGTTCTTTTCTGGTAGGAAAAAAGATTCGGGGACAGATACATATTCGATTTCAAGAGTGGAAAAATATTTCGAAAAAGTAAGCACTTTCTATATTTAAAATTCGAATATTTTTTGCATTAAACAGATTACTTGTAAAATTTTTGTGAATTTGTATTCAGTTTGAATCAAAAATTAATATTAGAAGCACAGTTCATCTAGAATACGACTTTGAAAAAAAATCATTTTTTCGAAATTTTCAAAGGGGGGAGCGGCGGCGAAAATTTGATTTTGTTATCTTCGGGTTTCCCCAAAATGCTTGTAATTCGATTCAGACGTTCTCCAATAATACTTTTAATGAAACTCCGACTTCAAAATCGTGCTTCTTGCTCATTTAAACAAACATTTCGCTTAATTAATAGGAGAAAATCCAACCTTGATTTTTTTTCTTACATCATCTCTTTTAACATAATTTTGTTTCAAATATTGAACTCCAAAAGTTCAGGAAACAGTGTCCAAATGCTTAACTTAGTACCTAGACAGCATTAAATGTAATAAAACAGTTCTTTTCTGGTAGGAAAAAAGATTCGGGAACAGATACGTATTCGATTTCAAGAGTGGAAAAATTTTTCGAAAAAGTAAGCATTTTCTATATTTAAAATTCGAATATTTTTTGCATTAAGCAGTTTTCTTGTAAAATTTTTGTGAATTTGTACTCAGTTTGAATCAAAAATTAGTATTAGAAGCACAGTTCATCTAGAATATCACTTTGAAATAAAATCATTTTTTCGAAATTTTCAAAGGGGGGAGCGGCGGCGAAAAAATATGATTTTTTTTCGATATCTTCGGATTTCCCCAAAATGCTTGTAATTCGATTCAGACGTCCTACAATAATACTTTTAATGAAACGCCGGCTTCAAAATCGTGCTTCTTGCTCATTTAAACAAACATTTCGCTTAATTAATAGGAGAAAATCCAACCTTGATTTTTTTTTCTTACATCATCTCTTTTAACATAATTTTGTTGCATATATTGAACTCCAAAAGTTCAGGAAACAGTGTATAAATGCTTAACTTAGAACCTAAACAGCATTATATGTAATAAAACAGTTCTTTTATGGTAGGAAAAAAGATTCGGGAACAGATACGTATTCGATTTCAAGAGTGGAAAAATATTTCGAAAAAGTAAGCATTTTCTATATTTAAAATTCGAATATTTTTTGCATTAATCAGATTTCTTGTTAAATTTTTGTGAATTTGTATTCAGTTTGAATCAAAAATTAATATTACAAGCACAGTTCATCTAAAATATGACTTTGAAAAAAAAAAATCATTTTTTTGAAATTTTCAAAGGGGGGAGCGGCGGCGAAAAAATATGATTTTTTTTTTCGATATCTTCGGATTACGCCAAGATGATTGTAATTCGATTCAGACGTTCTCCAATAATACTTTAAATGAAACTCCGGCTTCAAAATCGTGCTTCTTGCTCATTTAAACAAACATTTCGCTTAATTAATAGGAGAAAATCAAACCTAGATTTTTTTTTCTTACTTCATCTCTTTTAACATAATTTTGTTGCAAATATTGAACTCCAAAAGTTCAGGAAACAGTGTCCAAATGCTTAACTTAGTTCCTAGACAGCATTATATGTAATAAAACAGTTCTTTTCTGATAGGGAAAAAGATTCGGCAACAGATACGTTTTCGATTTCAAGAGTGGAAAAATATTTCGAAAAAGTAAGCATTTTCTATATTTAAAATTCAAATATTTTTTGCATTAGGCAGATTTCTTGCAAAATTTTTGTGAATTTTTACTCAGTTTGAATCAAAAATTAATATTAAAAGCACAGTTCATCTAAAATATGAGTTTGAAAAAAAAACATTTTTTCGAAATTTTCAAAGGGGGGAGCGGCGGCGAAAAAATATGATTTTTTTTCGATATCTTCGGATTTCCCCAAAATGCTTGTAATTCGATTCAGACGTTCTCCAATAATACTTTTAGTGAAACTCCGGCTTTAAAATCGTGCCCTCTTGCTCATGTAAACAAACATTTCGCTTAATTAATAGGAGAAAATCAAACCTTGATTTTTTTTTCTTACATCATCTCTTTTAACATAATTTTGTTGCAAATATTGAACTCCAAAATATCAGGAAACAGTGTCCAAATGCTTAACTTAGTACGTAGACAGCATTATATGTAATAAAACAGTTCTTTTCTGGTAGGAAAAAAGATTCGGGAACAGATACGTATTCGATTTCAAGAGTTGAAAAATATTTCGGAAAAGTAAGCATTTTCTATATTTAAAATTCGAATATTTTTTGCATTAAGCAGTTTTCTTGTAAAATTTTTGTGAATTTGTACTCAAATCAAAAATTAATATTAGAAGCACAGTTCATCTAGAATACGACTTTGAAAAAAAATCATTTTTTTCGAAATTTTCAAAGGGGGGAGCGGCGGCGAAAAAATATGATTTTTTTTTCGATATCTTCGGATTTCCCCAAAATGCTTGTAATTCGATTCAGACGTTCTCCAATAATACTTTTAATGAAACTCCGGCTTCAAAATCGTGCTTCTTGCTCATTTAAACAAACATTTCGCTTAATTAATAGACGAAAATCCAACCTTGATTTTTTTTTTCTTACATCATCTCTTTTGACATAATTTTGTTACAAATATTAAACTCCAAAATAACAGGAAACAGTGTCCAAATGCTTAACTTAGTACCTAGACAGAATTATATGTAATAAAACAGTTCTTTTCTGGTAGGAAAAAAGATTCGGGGACAAATACGTATTCGATTACAAGAGTGGAAAAATATTTCGAAAAAGTAAGCATTTTCTATATTTAAAATTCGAATATTTTTTGCATTAAGCAGTTTTCTTGTAAAATTTTTGTGAATTTGTACTCAGTTTGAATCAAAAATTAATATTAGAAGCACAGTTCATCTAGAATACGACTTTGAAAAAAAAACATTTTTTTCGAAATTTTCAAAGGGGGGAGCGGCGGCGAAAAAATATGATTTTTTTTCGATATCTTCGGATTTCCCCAAAATGCTTGTTATTCGATTCAGACGTTCTCCAATAATACTTTTAATGAAACTTGGGCTTCAAAATCGTGCTTCTTGCTCGTTTAAACAAACATTTCGCTTAATTAATAGGAGAAAATTAAATCTTGATTTTTTTTTCTTATATCATCTCTTTTTACATAATTTTGTTGTAAATATTGAACTCCAAAAATTCAGGAAACAGTGTCCAAATGCTTAACTTAGTACGTAGACAGCATTATATGTAATAAAACAGTTCTTTTCTGGTAGGAAAAAAGATTCGGGAACAGATACGTATTCGATTTCAAGAGTGGAAAAATATTTCGAAAAAGTAAGCATTTTCTTTATTTAAAATTCGAATATTTTTTGCATTAAGCAGATTTCTTGTAAAATTTTTGTGAATTTGTATTCAGTTTGAATCAAAAATTAATATTAAAAGCACAGTTCATCTAAAATATGACTGAAAAAAAATCATTTTTTCGAAATTTTCAAAGGGGGGAGCGGCGGCGAAAAAATATGATTTTTTTTTCGATATCTTCGGATTACGCCAAGATGATTGTAATTCGATTCAGACGTTCTCCAATAATACTTTAAATGAAACTCCGGCTTCAAAATCGTGCTTCTTGCTCATTTAAACAAACATTTCGCTTAATTAATAGGAGAAAATCAAACCTAGATTTTTTTTCTTACTTCATCTCTTTTAACATAATTTTGTTGCAAATATTGAACTCCAAAAGTTCAGGAAACAGTGTCCAAATGCTTAACTTATTTCCTAGACAGCATTATATGTAATTAAACAGTTCTTTTCTGGTAGGAAAAAAGATTCGGGAGCAGATACGTATTCGATTTCAAGAGTGGAAAAATATTTCGAAAAAGTAAGCATTTTCTATATTTAAAATTCGAATATTTTTTGCATTAAGCAGTTTTCTTGTAAAATTTTTGTGAATTTGTATTCAGTTTGAATCAAAAATTAATATTAAAAGCACAGTTCATCTAGAATACGACTTTGAAAAAAAATCATTTTTTCGAAATTTTCAAAGGGGGAGCGGCGGCGAAAAATATGATTTTTTTTCGATATCTTCGATTTCCCCAAAATGCTTGTAATTCGATTCAGACGTTCCAATAATACTTTTAATGAAACTCCGGCCTCAAAATCGTGCTTCTTGCTCATTTAAACAAACATTTTGCTTAATTAATAGGAGAAAATCAAACCTTGATTTTTTTTTCTTACATCATCTCTTTTAACATAATTTTGTTGCAAATATTGAACTCCAAAATATCAGGAAACAGTGTCCAAATGCTTAACTAAGTACCAAGACAGCATTATATGTAATAAAACAGTTCTTTTCTGGTAGGAAAAAAGATACGGGAACAGATACGTATTCGATTTCAAGAGTGGAAAAATATTTCGAAAAATTAAGCATTTTCTATATTGAAAATTCGAATATTTTTTGCATTAAGCAGTTTTCTTGTAAAATTTTTGTGAATTTGTATTCAGTTTGAATCAAAAATTAATATTAAAAGCACAGTTCATCTAAATATGACTTTGAAAAAAAATCATTTTTTGAAATTTTCAAAGGGGGGAGGGGCGGCGAAAAAATATGATTTTTTTTCGATATCTTCGGATTTCCCCAAAATGCTTGTAATTCGATTCAGACGTTCTCCAATAATACTTTTAATGAAACTCCGGTTTCAAAATCGTGCTTCTTGCTCATTTAAACAAACATTTCGCTTAAGTAATAGGAGAAAATCAAACCTTGATTTTTTTTCTTACATCATCTCTTTTGACATAATTTTGTTGCAAATATTGAGCTCCAAAATATCAGGAAACAGTGTCCAAATGCTTAACTTAGTACCTAGACAGCATTATATGTAATAAAACAGTTCTTTTCTGGTAGGAAAAAAGATTCGAGAACAGTTACGTATTCGATTTCAAGAGTGGAAAAATATTTCGAAAAAGTAAGCATTTTCTTTATTTAAAATTCGAATATTTTTTGCATTAAGCAGTTTTCTTGTAAAATTTTTGTGAATTTGTACTCAGTTTGAATCACAAATTAATATTAGAAGCACAGTTCATCTAGAATACGACTTTGAAAAAAAAAATCATTTTTTCAAAATTTTCAAAGGGGGGAGCGGCGGCGAAAAAATATGATTTTTTTTCGATATCTTCGGATTTCCCCAAAATACTTGTAATTCGATTCAGACGTTCTCCAATAATACTTTTAATGAAACTCCGGCTTCAAATCGTGCTTCTTGCTCATTTAAACAAACATTTCGCTTAATTTACAGGAGAAAATCCAACCTTGATTTTTTTTCTTACATCATCTCTTTTTACATAATTTTGTTGCAAATATTGAACTCCAAAATATCAGGAAACAGTGTCCAAATGCTTAACTTAGTACCTAGACAGCATTATATGTAATAAAACAGTTCTTTTCTGGTAGAAAAAAAGATTCGGGAACAGATGCGTATTCGATTTCAAGAGTGGAAAAATATTTCGGAAAAGTAAGCATTTTCTATATTTAAAATTCGAATATTTTTTGCATTAAGCAGTTTCCTGTAAAATTTTTGTGAATTTGTACTCAGTTTGAATCAAAAATTTATATTAGAAGCACAGTTCATCTAGAATACGATTTTGAAAAAAAATCATTTTTTCGAAATTTTCAAAGGGGGGAGCGGCGGCGAAAAATATGATATTTTTTCAATATCTTCGGATTTCCCCAAAATGCTTGTAATTCGATTCAGACGTTCTCCAATAATACTTTTAATGAAACTCTGGCTTGAAAATCGTGCTTCTTGCTCATTTAAACAAACATTTCGCTTAATTAATAGGAGAAAATCCAACCTTGATTTTTTTTTCTTACATCATCTCTTTTTACATAGTTTTATTGCAAATATTGAACTACAAAATATCAGGAAACAGTGTCCAAATGCTTAACTTAGTACCTAGACAGCATTATATGTAATAAAACAGTTCTTTTCTGGTAGGAAAAAAGATTCGGGGACAGATACGTATTCGATTTCAAGAGTGGAAAAATATTTCGAAAAAGTAAGCATTTTCTATATTTAAAATTCGAATATTTTTTGCATTAAGCAGATTTCTTGTAAATTTTTGTGAATTTGTACTCAGTTTGAATCAAAAATTAATATTAGAAGCGCAGTTCATCTAGAATATGACTTTGAAAAAAAATCATTTTTTCGAAATTTTCCAAGGGGGGTGCGGCGGCGAAAAAATATGATTTTTTTTCGATATCTTCGGATTTCCCCAAAATGCTTGTAATTCGATTCCGACGTTCTCCAATAATACTTTTAATGAAACTCCGGCTTCAAAATCGTGCTTCTTGCTCATTTAAACAAACATTTCGCTTAATTAATAGGAGAAAATCAAACCTTGATTCTTTTTTTCTCACATCATCTCTTTTAACATAATTTTGTTGCAAATATTGAACTCCAAAATATCAGGAAACAGTGTCCAAATGCTTAACTTAGTACCTAGACAGCATTATATGTAATAAAACAGTTCTTTTCTGGTAGGAAAAAAGATTCGAGAACAGTTACGTATTCGATTTCAAGAGTGGAAAAATATTTCGAAAAAGTAAGCATTTTCTATATTTAAAATTCGAATATTTTTTGCATTAAGCAGATTTCTGGTAAAATTTTTGTGAATTTGTACTCAGTTTGAATCAAAAATTAATATTAGAAGCACAGTTCATCTAGAATATGACTATGAAAAAAAATCATTTTTTCGAAATTTTCAAAGGGGGGAGCGGCGGCGAAAAAATATGATTTTTGTTCGATATCTTCGGATTTCCCCAAAATGCTTGTAATTCTATTCAGACTTTCTCCAATAATACTTTTAATGAAACTCCGGCTTCAAAATCGTGCTTCTTGCTCATTTAAATAAACATTTCGCTTAATTAATAGGAGAAAATCAAACCTTGATTTTTTTTTCTTACATCATCTCTTTTAACATAATTTTGTTGCAAATATTGAACTCCAAAATATCAGGAAACAGTGTCCAAATGCTTAACTTAGTACCTAGACAGCATTATATGTAATAAAACAGTTCTTTTCTGGTAGGAAAAAAGATTCGGGAACAGATACGTATTCGATTTCAAGAGTGGAAAAATATTTCGAAAAAGTAAGCATTTTCTATATTTAAAATTCGAATATTTTTTGCATTAAGCAGTTTTCTTGTAAAATTTTTGTGAATTTGTACTCAGTTTGAATCAAAAATTAATATTAAAAGCACAGTTCATCTAAAATATGACTTTGAAAAAAAAAAACATTTTTTCGAAATTTTTAAAGGGGGGAGCGGCGGCGAAAAAATATGATTTTTTTCGATATCTTCGGATTACCCAAAATGCTTGTAATTCGATTCAGACGTTCTCCAATAATACTTTTAATGAAACGCCGGCTTCAAAATCGTGCTTCTTGCTCGATTAAATAAACATTTCACTTAATTAATGGGAAAAAATCAAACCTTGATTTTTTTTTCTTACATCATCTCTTTTTACATAATTTTGTTGCAAATATTGAACTCCAAAATATCAGGAAACAGTGTCCAAATGCTTAACTTAGTACCTAGACAGTATTATATGTAATAAAACAGTTCTTTTCTGGTAGGAAAAAAGATTCGGGAACAGATACGTATTCGATTTCAAGAGTGAAAAATATTTCGAAAAAGTAAGCATTTTCTATATTTAAAATTCGAATATTTTTTGCATTTAGCAGATTTCTTGTAAAATTTTTGTGAATTTGTACTCAGTTTGATTCAAAAATTAATATTAAAAGCACAGTTCATCTAAAATATGACTTTGAAAAAAAAATCAATTTTTCGAAATTTTCAAAGGGGGGAGCGGCGGCGAAAAAATATGATTTTTTTCGATATCTTCGGATTTCCCCAAAATGCTTGTAATTCGATTCAGACGTTCTTCAATAATACTTTTAATGAAACTCGGCTTCAAAATCGTGCTTCTTGCTCGTTTAAACAAACATTTCGCTTAATTAATACGAGAAAATCAAACCTTGCTTTTTTTTTCTTGCATCATCTCTTTTTACATAATTTTGTTGCAAATACTGAACTCCAAAATATCAGGAAACAGTGTCCAAATGCCTAACTTAGTACCTAGACAGCATTATTTGTAATAAAACAGTTCTTTTCTGGTAGGAAAAAAGATTCGGGGACAGATACATATTCGATTTCAAGAGTGGAAAAATATTTCGAAAAAGTAAGCATTTTCTATATTTAAAATTCGAATATTTTTTGCATTAAGCAGTTTTCTTGTAAAATTTTTGTGAATTTGTATTCAGTTTGAATCAAAAATTAATATTACAAGCACAGTTCATCTAAAATATGACTTTGAAAAAAAATCATTTTTTTGAAATTTTCAAAGGGGGGAGCGGCGGCGAAAAAATATGATTTTTTTTCGATATCTTCGGATTTCCCCAAAATGCTTGTAATTCGATTCAGACGTTCTCCAATAATACTTTTAATGAAACTCCGGCTTCAAAATTGTGATTCTTGCTCGTTTAAACAAACATTTCGCTTAATTAATAGGAGAAAATCCAACCTTGATTTTTTTTTCTTACATCATTTCTTTTTATATAATTTTGTTGCAAATATTGAACTCCAAAATATCAGGAAACAGTGTCCAAATGCTTAACTTAGTACCTAGACAGCATTATATGTAATAAAACAGTTCTTTTCTGGTAGGAAAAAAGATTCGGGAACAGATACGTATTCGATTTCAAGAGTGGAAAAATATTTCGAAAAAGTAAGCATTTTCTATTCTCTACTATTTTTTAAATATAGAAATAGGTTTTTTTCTATTTTTTGAATATAGAAAATATTTAAAATTCGAATATTTTTTGCATTAAGCAGATTTCTTGTAAAATTTTTGTGAATTTGTATTCAGTTTGAATCAAAAATTAATATTAGAAGCACAGTTCATCTAGAATACGACTTTAAAAAAAAAATCATTTTTTCGAAATTTTCAAAGGGGGGAGCGGCGGCGAAAAAATATGATTTTTTTTTCGATATCTTCGGATTTCCCCAAAATGCTTGTAATTCGATTCAGACGTTCTCCAATAATACTTTTAATGAAACTCCGGCTTCAAAATCGTGCTTCTTGCTCATTAAAACAAACATTTCGCTAAATTAATAGGAGAAAATCAAAAATTGATTTTTTTTCTTACATCATCACTTTTAACATAATTTTGTTGCAAATATTGAACTCCAAAAGTTCAGGAAACAGTGTCCAAATGCTTAACTTAGAACCTAGACAGCATTATATGTAATAAAACAGTTCTTTTATGGTAGGAAAAAAGATTCGGGAACAGATACGTATTCGATTTCAAGAGTGGAAAAATATTTCGAAAAAGTAAGCATTTTCTGTATTTAAAATTCGAATATTTTTTGCATAAAGCAGATTTCTTGTAAAATTTTTGTGAATTTGTATTCAGTTTGAATCAAAATTAATATTACAAGCACAGTTCATCTAAAATATGACTTTGTAAAAAATAATTTTTTCGAAATTTTCAAAGGGGGAGCGGCGGCGAAAACATTTGATTTTTTTTCGATATCTTCGGATTTCCCCAAAATGCTTGTAATTCGATTCAGACGTTCTCCAATAATACTTTTAATGAAACTCCGGCTTCAAAATCGTGCTTCTTGCTCATTTAAACAAACATTTCGCTTAATTAATAGGAGAAAATCAAATCTAGATTTTTTTTTCTTACATCATCTCTTTTAACATAATTTTGTTGCAAATATTGAACTCCAAAATATCAGGAAACAGTGTCCAAATGCTTAACTTAGTACCTAGACAGCATTATATGTAATAAAACAGTTCTTTTCTGGTAGGAAAAAAGATTCGGGGACAGATACGTATTCGATTTCAAGAGTGGAAAAATATTTCGAAAAAGTAAGCATTTTCTATATTTAAAATTCGAATATTTTTTGCATTAAGCAGTTTTCTTGTAAAATTTTTGTGAATTTGTACTCAGTTTGAATCAAAAATTAATATTAGAAGCACAGTTCATCTAGAATACGACTTTGAAAAAAAAATCATTTTTTCGAAATTTTCAAAGGGGGGAGCGGCGGCGAAAAAATATGATTTTTTTTCGATATCTTCGGATTTCCCCAAAATGCTTGTAATTCGATTCAGACGTTCTCCAATAATACTTTTAATGAAACTCCGGCTTCAAAATCGTGCTTCTTGCTCATTTAAACAAACATTTCGCTTAAGTAATAGGAGAAAATCAAACCTTGATTTTTTTTCTTACATCATCTCTTTTAACATAATTTTGTTGCAAATATTGAACTCCAAAATATCAGGAAACAGTGTCCAAATGCTTAACTTAGTACCTAGACAGCATTATATGTAATAAAACAGTTCTTTTCTGGTAGGAAAAAAGATTCGGGAACAGTTACGTATTCGATTTCAAGAGTGGAAAAATATTTCGAAAAAGTAAGCATTTTCTATATTTAAAATTCGAATATTTTTTGCATTAAGCAGATTTCTTGTAAAATTTTTGTGAATTTGTACTCAGTTTGAATCAAAAATTAATATTAGAAGCACAGTTCATCTAGAATATGACTTTGAAAAAAAATAATTTTTTCGAAATTTTCAAAGGTGGGAGCGGCGGCGAAAAAATATGATTTTTTTCGATATCTTCGGATTTCCCCAAAATGCTTGTAATTCAATTCAGACGTTCTCCAATAATACTTTTAATGAAACTCCAGCTTCAAAATCGTGCTTCTTGCTCATTTAAACAAACATTTCGCTTAATTAATAGGAGAAAATCAAACCTTGATTTTTTTTTCTTACATCATCTCTTTTAACATAATTTTGTTTCAAATATTGAACTCCAAAATATCAGGAAACAGTGTCCAAATGCTTAACTTAGTACCTAGACAGCATTATATGTAATAAAACAGTTATTTTCTGGTAGGAAAAAAGATTCGGGGACAGATACGTATTCGATTTCAAGAGTGGAAAAATATTTCGAAAAAGTAAGCATTTTCTATATTTAAAATTCGAATATTTTTTGCATTAAGCAGATTCCTTGTAAAATTTTTGTGAATTTGTATTCAGTTTGAATCAAAAATTAATATTAAAAGCACAGTTCATCTAAAATATGACTTTGAAAAAAAATCATTTTTCTCGAAATTTTCAAATTGGGGAGTGGCGGCGGAAAAATATGATTCTTTTTCGATATCTTCGGATTTCCCCAAAATGCTTGTAATTCGATTCAGACGTTCTCCAATAATACTTTAAATGAAACTCCGGCTTCAAAATCGTGCTTCTTGCTTATTTAAACAAACGTTTCGCTTAATTAATAGGAGAAAATCCAACATTTATTTTTTTTTTCTTACATCATCACTTTTAACATAATTTTGTTGCAAATATTGAACTCCAAAAGTTCAGGAAACAGTGTCCAAATGCTTAACTTAGTACCTAGACAGCATTATATGTAATAAAACAGTTCTTTTCTGGTAGGAAAAAAGATACGTATTCGATTTCAAGAGTGGAAAAATATTTCGAAAAAGTAAGCATTTTCTATATTTAAAATTCGAATATTTTTTGCATTAAGCAGTTTTTTGTAAAATTTTTGTGAATTTGTACTCAGTTTGAATCAAAAATTAATATTAGAAGCACAGTTCATCTAGAATACGACTTTGAAAAAAAATAATTTTTTCGAAATTTTCAAAGGGGGGAGCGGCGGCGAAAAAATATGATTTTTTTTCGATATCTTCGGATTTTCCCAAAATGCTTGTAATTCGATTCAGACGTTCTCCAATAATACTTTTAATGAAACTCCGGCTTCAAAATCGTGATTCTTGCTTGTTTAAACAAACATTTCGCTTAATTAATAGGAGAAAATCCAACATTGATTTTTTTTTCTTACATCATCTCTTTTAACATAATTTTGTTGCAAATATTGAACTTCAAAATATCAGGAAACAGTGTCCAAATGCTTAACTTAGTACCTAGACAGCATTATATGTAATAAAACAGTTCTTTTCTGGTAGGAAAAAAGATTCGGGAACAGTTACGTATTCGATTTCAAGAGTGGAAAAATATTTCGAAAAAGTAAGCATTTTCTATATTTAAAATTCGAATATTTTTTGCATTAAGCAGATTCCTTGTAAAATTTTTGTGAATTTGTATTCAGTTTGAATCAAAAATTAATATTAAAAGCACAGTTCATCTAAAATATGACTTTGAAAAAAAATCATTTTTCTCGAAATTTTCAAATTGGGGAGTGGCGGCGGAAAAATATGATTCTTTTTCGATATCTTCGGATTTCCCCAAAATGCTTGTAATTCGATTCAGACGTTCTCCAATAATACTTTAAATGAAACTCCGGCTTCAAAATCGTGCTTCTTGCTTATTTAAACAAACGTTTCGCTTAATTAATAGGAGAAAATCCAACATTTATTTTTTTTTTCTTACATCATCACTTTTAACATAATTTTGTTGCAAATATTGAACTCCAAAAGTTCAGGAAACAGTGTCCAAATGCTTAACTTAGTACCTAGACAGCATTATATGTAATAAAACAGTTCTTTTCTGGTAGGAAAAAAGATACGTATTCGATTTCAAGGGAAAAATATTTCGAAAAAGTATGCATTTTCTATATTTAAAATTCGAATATTTTTTGCATTAAGCAGTTTTTTGTAAAATTTTTGTGAATTTGTACTCAGTTTGAATCAAAAATTAATATTAGAAGCACAGTTCATCTAGAATACGACTTTGAAAAAAAATAATTTTTTCGAAATTTTCAAAGGGGGGAGCGGCGGCGAAAAAATATGATTTTTTTTCGATATCTTCGGATTTTCCCAAAATGCTTGTAATTCGATTCAGACGTTCTCCAATAATACTTTTAATGAAACTCCGGCTTCAAAATCGTGATTCTTGCTTGTTTAAACAAACATTTCGCTTAATTAATAGGAGAAAATCCAACATTGATTTTTTTTTCTTACATCATCTCTTTTAACATAATTTTGTTGCAAATATTGAACTTCAAAATATCAGGAAACAGTGTCCAAATGCTTAACTTAGTACCTAGACAGCATTATATGTAATAAAACAGTTCTTTTCTGGTAGGAAAAAAGATTCGGGAACAGTTACGTATTCGATTTCAAGAGTGGAAAAATATTTCGAAAAAGTAAGCATTTTCTATATTTAAAATTCGAATATTTTTTGCATTAAGCAGAATTCTTGTAAAATTTTTGTGAATTTGTACTCAGTTTGAATCAAAAATTAATATTAGAAGCACAGTTCATCTAGAATATGACTTTGAAAAAAAATCATTTTTTCGAAATTTTCAAAGGGGGGAGCGGCGGCGAAAACATTTGATTTTTTTTCGATATCTTCGGATTTCCCCAAAATGCTTGTAATTCGATTCAGACGTTCTCCAATAATACTTTTAATGAAACTCCTGCTTCAAAATCGTGCTTCTTGCTCATTTAAACAAACATTTCGCTCAATTAATAGGAGAAAATCAAACCTTGATTTTTTTTTTCTTACATCATCACTTTTAACATAATTTTGTTGCAAATATTGAACTCCAAAAGTTCAGGAAACAGTGTCCAAATGCTTAACTTAGTACCTAGACAGCATTATATGTAATAAAACAGTTCTTTTCTGGTAGGAAAAAAGATAAGGGAACAGATACGTATTCGATTTCAAGAGTGGAAAAATATTTCGAAAAAGTAAGCATTTTCTATATTTAAAATTCGAATATTTTTTGCATTAAGCAGTTTTCTTGTAAAATTTTTTTGAATTTGTACTCAGTTTGAATCAAAAATTAATATTAGAAGCACAGTTCATCTAGAATACGAATTTGAAAAAAAAATCTTTTTTTCAAAATTTTCAAAGGGGGGAGCGGCGGCGAAAAAATATGATTTTTTTTCGATATCTTCGGATTTCCCCAAAATGCTTGTAATTCGATTCAGACGTTCTCCAATAATACTTTTACTGAAACTCCGGCTTCAAAATCGTGATTCTAGCTCGTTTAAACAAACATTTCGCTTAATTGATAGGAGAAAATCCAACCTTGATTTTTTTTTCTTACATCATCTCTTTTTATATAATTTTGTTGCAAATATTGAACTCCAAAATATCAGGAAACAGTGTCCGAATGCTTAACTTAGTACCTAGACAGCATTATATGTAGATAATAAAACAGTTCTTTTCTGGTAGGAAAAAAGATTCGGGAACAGATACGTATTCGATTTCAAGAGTGGAAAAATATTTCGAAAAAGTAAGCATTTTCTATTCTTTACTATTTTTTAAATATAGAAATAGATTTTTTTCTATTTTTTAAATATAGAAAATATTTAAAATTCAAATATTTTTTGCATTAAGCAGATTTCTTGTAAAATTTTTGTGAATTTGTATTCAGTTTGAATCAAGAATTAATATTAGAAGCACAGTTCATCTAGAATACGACTTTGAAAAAAAAAATCATTTTTTCGAAATTTTCAAAGGGGGGAGCGGCGGCGAAAAAATATGATTTTTTTTCGATATCTTCGGATTTCCCCAAAATGATTGTAATTCGATTCAGACGTTCTCCAATAATACTTTTAATGAAACTCCGGCTTCAAAATCGTGCCTCGTGCTCATTTAAACAAACATTTCGCTTAATTAATAGGAGAAAATCAAACCTTGATTTTTTTTTCTTACATCATTGAACTCCAAAATATCAGGAAACAGTGTCCAAATGCTTAACTTAGTACCTAGACAGCATTATATGTAATAAAACAGTTCTTTTCTGGTAGGAAAAAAGATTAGGCAACATATACGTATTCGATTTCAAGAGTGGAAAAATATTTCGAAAAAGTAAGCATTTTCTATATTTAAAATTCGAATATTTTTTGCATTAAGCAGTTTTCTTGTAAATTTTTTTGAATTTGTACTCAGTTTGAATCAAAAATTAATATTAGAAGCACAGTTCATCTAGAATACAAATTTGAAAAAAAAATCTTTTTTTCGAAATTTTCAAAGAGGAGAGCGGCGGCGAAAAAATATGTTTTTTTTCGATATCTTCGGATTTCCCCAAAATGCTTGTAATTCGATTCAGACGTTCTCCAAAAATACTTTTAATGAAACTCCGGCTTCAAAATCGTGCTTCTTGCTCATTTAAACAAACATTTCGCTTAATTAATAGGAGAAAATCAAACCTTGATTTTTTTCTTACATCATCACTTTTAACATAATTTTGTTGCAAATATTGAACTCCAAAAGTTCAGGAAACAGTGTCCAAATGCTTAACTTAGAACCTAGACAGCATTATATGGAATAAAATATTTCTTTTATGGTAGGAAAAAAGATTCGGGAACAGATACGTATTCGATTTCAAGAGTGGAAAAATATTTCGAAAAAGTATGCATTTTCTATATTTAAAATTCGAATATTTTTTGCATTAAGCAGTTTTTTGTAAAATTTTTGTGAATTTGTACTCAGTTTGAATCAAAAATTAATATTAGAAGCACAGTTCATCTAGAATACGACTTTGAAAAAAAATAATTTTTTCGAAATTTTCAAAGGGGGGAGCGGCGGCGAAAAAATATGATTTTTTTTCGATATCTTCGGATTTTCCCAAAATGCTTGTAATTCGATTCAGACGTTCTCCAATAATTCTTTTAATGAAACTCCGGCTTCAAAATCGTGATTCTTGCTTGTTTAAACAAACATTTCGCTTAATTAATAGGAGAAAATCCAACATTGATTTTTTTTTCTTACATCATCTCTTTTAACATAATTTTGTTGCAAATATTGAACTTCAAAATATCAGGAAACAGTGTCCAAATGCTTAACTTAGTACCTAGACAGCATTATATGTAATAAAACAGTTCTTTTCTGGTAGGAAAAAAGATTCGGGAACAGTTACGTATTCGATTTCAAGAGTGGAAAAATATTTCGAAAAAGTAAGCATTTTCTATATTTAAAATTCGAATATTTTTTGCATTAAGCAGAATTCTTGTAAAATTTTTGTGAATTTGTACTCAGTTTGAATCAAAAATTAATATTAGAAGCACAGTTCATCTAGAATATGACTTTGAAAAAAAAATCATTTTTTCGAAATTTTCAAAGGGGGGAGCGGCGGCGAAAACATTTGATTTTTTTTCGATATCTTCGGATTTCCCCAAAATGCTTGTAATTCGATTCAGACGTTCTCCAATAATACTTTTAATGAAACTCCTGCTTCAAAATCGTGCTTCTTGCTCATTTAAACAAACATTTCGCTCAATTAATAGGAGAAAATCAAACCTTGATTTTTTTTTTTTCTTACATCATCACTTTTAACATAATTTTGTTGCAAATATTGAACTCCAAAAGTTCAGGAAACAGTGTCCAAATGCTTAACTTAGTACCTAGACAGCATTATATGTAATAAAACAGTTCTTTTCTGGTAGGAAAAAAGATAAGGGAACAGATACGTATTCGATTTCAAGAGTGGAAAAATATTTCGAAAAAGTAAGCATTTTCTATATTTAAAATTCGAATATTTTTTGCATTAAGCAGTTTTCTTGTAAAATTTTTTTGAATTTGTACTCAGTTTGAATCAAAAATTAATATTAGAAGCACAGTTCATCTAGAATACGAATTTGAAAAAAAAATCTTTTTTTCAAAATTTTCAAAGGGGGGGAGCGGCGGCGAAAAAATATGATTTTTTTTCGATATCTTCGGATTTCCCCAAAATGCTTGTAATTCGATTCAGACGTTCTCCAATAATACTTTTACTGAAACTCCGGCTTCAAAATCGTGATTCTAGCTCGTTTAAACAAACATTTCGCTTAATTGATAGGAGAAAATCCAACCTTGATTTTTTTTTCTTACATCATCTCTTTTTATATAATTTTGTTGCAAATATTGAACTCCAAAATATCAGGAAACAGTGTCCGAATGCTTAACTTAGTACCTAGACAGCATTATATGTAGATAATAAAACAGTTCTTTTCTGGTAGGAAAAAAGATTCGGGAACAGATACGTATTCGATTTCAAGAGTGGAAAAATATTTCGAAAAAGTAAGCATTTTCTATTCTTTACTATTTTTTAAATATAGAAATAGATTTTTTTCTATTTTTTAAATATAGAAAATATTTAAAATTCAAATATTTTTTGCATTAAGCAGATTTCTTGTAAAATTTTTGTGAATTTGTATTCAGTTTGAATCAAGAATTAATATTAGAAGCACAGTTCATCTAGAATACGACTTTGAAAAAAAAAATCATTTTTTCGAAATTTTCAAAGGGGGGAGCGGCGGCGAAAAAATATGATTTTTTTTCGATATCTTCGGATTTCCCCAAAATGATTGTAATTCGATTCAGACGTTCTCCAATAATACTTTTAATGAAACTCCGGCTTCAAAATCGTGCCTCGTGCTCATTTAAACAAACATTTCGCTTAATTAATAGGAGAAAATCAAACCTTGATTTTTTTTTCTTACATCATTGAACTCCAAAATATCAGGAAACAGTGTCCAAATGCTTAACTTAGTACCTAGACAGCATTATATGTAATAAAACAGTTCTTTTCTGGTAGGAAAAAAGATTAGGCAACAGATACGTATTCGATTTCAAGAGTGGAAAAATATTTCGAAAAAGTAAGCATTTTCTATATTTAAAATTCGAATATTTTTTGCATTAAGCAGTTTTCTTGTAAATTTTTTTGAATTTGTACTCAGTTTGAATCAAAAATTAATATTAGAAGCACAGTTCATCTAGAATACAAATTTGAAAAAAAAAATCTTTTTTTCGAAATTTTCAAAGAGGAGAGCGGCGGCGAAAAAATATGTTTTTTTTCGATATCTTCGGATTTCCCCAAAATGCTTGTAATTCGATTCAGACGTTCTCCAAAAATACTTTTAATGAAACTCCGGCTTCAAAATCGTGCTTCTTGCTCATTTAAACAAACATTTCGCTTAATTAATAGGAGAAAATCAAACCTTGATTTTTTTCTTACATCATCACTTTTAACATAATTTTGTTGCAAATATTGAACTCCAAAAGTTCAGGAAACAGTGTCCAAATGCTTAACTTAGAACCTAGACAGCATTATATGGAATAAAATATTTCTTTTATGGTAGGAAAAAAGATTCGGGAACAGATACGTATTCGATTTCAAGAGTGGAAAAATATTTCGAAAAAGTATGCATTTTCTATATTTAAAATTCGAATATTTTTTGCATTAAGCAGTTTTTTGTAAAATTTTTGTGAATTTGTACTCAGTTTGAATCAAAAATTAATATTAGAAGCACAGTTCATCTAGAATACGACTTTGAAAAAAAATAATTTTTTCGAAATTTTCAAAGGGGGGAGCGGCGGCGAAAAAATATGATTTTTTTTCGATATCTTCGGATTTTCCCAAAATGCTTGTAATTCGATTCAGACGTTCTCCAATAATACTTTTAATGAAACTCCGGCTTCAAAATCGTGATTCTTGCTTGTTTAAACAAACATTTCGCTTAATTAATAGGAGAAAATCCAACATTGATTTTTTTTTCTTACATCATCTCTTTTAACATAATTTTGTTGCAAATATTGAACTTCAAAATATCAGGAAACAGTGTCCAAATGCTTAACTTAGTACCTAGACAGCATTATATGTAATAAAACAGTTCTTTTCTGGTAGGAAAAAAGATTCGGGAACAGTTACGTATTCGATTTCAAGAGTGGAAAAATATTTCGAAAAAGTAAGCATTTTCTATATTTAAAATTCGAATATTTTTTGCATTAAGCAGAATTCTTGTAAAATTTTTGTGAATTTGTACTCAGTTTGAATCAAAAATTAATATTAGAAGCACAGTTCATCTAGAATATGACTTTGAAAAAAAAATCATTTTTTCGAAATTTTCAAAGGGGGGAGCGGCGGCGAAAACATTTGATTTTTTTTCGATATCTTCGGATTTCCCCAAAATGCTTGTAATTCGATTCAGACGTTCTCCAATAATACTTTTAATGAAACTCCTGCTTCAAAATCGTGCTTCTTGCTCATTTAAACAAACATTTCGCTCAATTAATAGGAGAAAATCAAACCTTGATTTTTTTTTCTTACATCATCACTTTTAACATAATTTTGTTGCAAATATTGAACTCCAAAAGTTCAGGAAACAGTGTCCAAATGCTTAACTTAGTACCTAGACAGCATTATATGTAATAAAACAGTTCTTTTCTGGTAGGAAAAAAGATAAGGGAACAGATACGTATTCGATTTCAAGAGTGGAAAAATATTTCGAAAAAGTAAGCATTTTCTATATTTAAAATTCGAATATTTTTTGCATTAAGCAGTTTTCTTGTAAAATTTTTTTGAATTTGTACTCAGTTTGAATCAAAAATTAATATTAGAAGCACAGTTCATCTAGAATACGAATTTGAAAAAAAAAATCTTTTTTTAAAAATTTTCAAAGGGGGGAGCGGCGGCGAAAAAATATGATTTTTTTTCGATATCTTCGGATTTCCCCAAAATGCTTGTAATTCGATTCAGACGTTCTCCAATAATACTTTTACTGAAACTCCGGCTTCAAAATCGTGATTCTAGCTCGTTTAAACAAACATTTCGCTTAATTGATAGGAGAAAATCCAACCTTGATTTTTTTTTCTTACATCATCTCTTTTTATATAATTTTGTTGCAAATATTGAACTCCAAAATATCAGGAAACAGTGTCCGAATGCTTAACTTAGTACCTAGACAGCATTATATGTAGATAATAAAACAGTTCTTTTCTGGTAGGAAAAAAGATTCGGGAACAGATACGTATTCGATTTCAAGAGTGGAAAAATATTTCGAAAAAGTAAGCATTTTCTATTCTTTACTATTTTTTAAATATAGAAATAGATTTTTTTTCTATTTTTTAAATATAGAAAATATTTAAAATTCAAATATTTTTTGCATTAAGCAGATTTCTTGTAAAATTTTTGTGAATTTGTATTCAGTTTGAATCAAGAATTAATATTAGAAGCACAGTTCATCTAGAATACGACTTTGAAAAAAAAAATCATTTTTTCGAAATTTTCAAAAGGGAGCGGCGGCGAAAAAATATGATTTTTTTTCGATATCTTCGGATTTCCCCAAAATGATTGTAATTCGATTCAGACGTTCTCCAATAATACTTTTAATGAAACTCCGGCTTCAAAATCGTGCCTCGTGCTCATTTAAACAAACATTTCGCTTAATTAATAGGAGAAAATCAAACCTTGATTTTTTTTTCTTACATCATTGAACTCCAAAATATCAGGAAACAGTGTCCAAATGCTTAACTTAGTACCTAGACAGCATTATATGTAATAAAACAGTTCTTTTCTGGTAGGAAAAAAGATTAGGCAACAGATACGTATTCGATTTCAAGAGTGGAAAAATATTTCGAAAAAGTAAGCATTTTCTATATTTAAAATTCGAATATTTTTTGCATTAAGCAGTTTTCTTGTAAATTTTTTTGAATTTGTACTCAGTTTGAATCAAAAATTAATATTAGAAGCACAGTTCATCTAGAATACAAATTTGAAAAAAAAATCTTTTTTTCGAAATTTTCAAAGAGGAGAGCGGCGGCGAAAAAATATGTTTTTTTTCGATATCTTCGGATTTCCCCAAAATGCTTGTAATTCGATTCAGACGTTCTCCAAAAATACTTTTAATGAAACTCCGGCTTCAAAATCGTGCTTCTTGCTCATTTAAACAAACATTTCGCTTAATTAATAGGAGAAAATCAAACCTTGATTTTTTTCTTACATCATCACTTTTAACATAATTTTGTTGCAAATATTGAACTCCAAAAGTTCAGGAAACAGTGTCCAAATGCTTAACTTAGAACCTAGACAGCATTATATGGAATAAAATATTTCTTTTATGGTAGGAAAAAAGATTCGGGAACAGATACGTATTCGATTTCAAGAGTGGAAAAATATTTCGAAAAAGTAAGCATTTTCTATATTTAAAATTCGAATATTTTTTGCATTAAGCAGATTTCTTGTAAAATTTTTGTGAATTTGTATTCAGTTTGAATCAAAAATTAATATTACAAGCACAGTTCATCTAAAATATGACTTTGAAAAAAAATCATTTTTTCGAAATTTTCAAAGGGGGGAGTGGCGGCGAAAACATTTGATTTTTTTTCGATATCTTCGGATTTCCCCAAAATGCTTGTAATTCGATTCAGACGTTCTCCAATTTTACTTTTAATGAAACTCCGGCTTCAAAATCGTGCTTCTTGCTCGTTTAAACAAACATTTCGCTTAATTAATAGGAGAAAATCATCATCTCTTTTTACATAATTTTGTTGCAAATATTGAACTCCAAAATATCAGGAAACAGTGTCCAAATGCTTAACTTAGTACCTAGATAGCATTATATGTAATAAAAGATTCGGGGACAGATACGTATTCAATTTCAAGAGTGGAAAAATATTTCGAAAAAGTAAGCATTTTCTATATTTAAAATTCGAATATTTTTTGCATTAAGCAGATTTCTTGTAAAATTTTTGTGAATTTGTATTCAGTTTGAATCAAAAATTAATATTAAAAGCACAGTTCATCTAAAATATGACTTTGAAAAAAAATCATTTTTTCGAAATTTTCAAAGGGGGGAGCGGCGGCGAAAAAATATGATTTTTTTTCGATATCTTCGGATTTCGCCAAAATGATTGTAATTCGATTCAGACGTTCTTCAATAATACTTTTAACGAAACTCTGGCTTCAAAATCGTGCTTCTTGCTCATTTTAACAAACATTTCGCTCAATTAATAGGAGAAAATCAAACCTTGATTTTTTTTCTTACATCATCTCTTTTAACATAATTTTGTTGCAAATATTGAACTTAAAAAGTTCAGGAAATAGTGTCCAAATGCTTAACTTAGTACCTAGACAGCATTATATGTAATAAAACAGTTCTTTTCTGGTAGGGAAAAAAGATTCGGGAACAGATACTTTTTCGATTTCAAGAGTGGAAAAATATTTCGAAAAAGTAAGCATTTTCTATATTTAAAATTCGAATATTTTTTGCATTAGGCAGATTTCTTGTAAAATTTTTGTGAATTTGTACTCAGTTTGAATCGAAAATTAATATTAAAATACAGTTCATCTAAAATATGAGTTTGACAAAAAATCATTTTTTCGAAATTTTCAAAGGGGGGAGCGGCGGCGAAAAAATATGATTTTTTTTCGATATCTTCGGATTTCCCCAAAATGCTTGTAATTCGATTCAGACGTTCTCCAATAAAACTTTAAGTGAAACTCCGGCTTCAAAATCGTGCTTCTTGCTCATTTAAACAAACATTTCGCTTAATTAATAGGAGAAAATCAAACCTTGATTTTTTTTTCTTACATCATCTCTTTTAACATAATTTTGTTGCAAATATTGAACACCAAAATATCAGGAAACAGTGTCCAAATGCTTAACTTAGTACGTAGACAGCATTATATGTAATAAAACAGTTCTTTTCTGGTAGAAAAAAAGATTCGGGAACAGATACGTATTCGATTTCAAGAGTGGAAAAATATTTCGAAAAAGTATGCATTTTCTATATTTAAAATTTGAATATTTTTTGCATTAAGCAGTTTTCTTGTAAAATTTTTGTGAATTTGTATTCAGTTTGAATCAAAAATTAATATTAAAAGCACAGTTCATCTAAAATATGACTTTGACATTTTTTCGAAATTTTCAAAGGGGGGAGCGGCGGCGAAAAAATATGATTTTTTTTCGATATCTTCGGATTTCCCCAAAATGCTTGTAATTCGATTCAGACGTTCTCCAATAATACTTTTAATGAAACTCCGGCTTCAAAATCGTGCTTCTTGCTCATTTAAGCAAATATTTCGCTTAAGTAATAGGAGTAAATCAAACCTTGATTTTTTTTCTTACATCATCTCTTTTAACATAATTTTGTTGCAAATATTGAACTCCAAAATATCAGGAAACCGTGTCCAAATGCTTAACTTAGTACCTAGACAGCACTATATATGTAATAAAACAGTTCTTTTCTGGTAGGAAAAAAGATTCGGGAACAGATACGTATTCGATTTCAAGAGTGGAAAAATATTTCGAAAAAGTAAGCATTTTCTATATTCAAAATTCGAATATTTTTTGCATTAAGCAGATTTCTTGTAAAATTTTTGTGAATTTGTACTCAGTTTGAATCAAAAATTAATATTAGAAGCACAGTTCATCTATATTATGACTTTGAAAAAAAAATCATTTTTTCGAAATTTTCAAAGGGGGGAGCGGCGGCGAAAAAATATGATTTTTTTTCGATATCTTCGGATTTCCCCAAAATGCTTGTAATTCGATTCAGACGTTCTCCAATAATACTTTTAATGAAACTCCGGCTTCAAAATCGTGCTTCTTGCTCGTTTAAACAAACATTTCGCTTAATTAATAGGAGAAAATCCAACCTCGATATTTGTTTCTTACATCATCTCTTTTAACATAATTTTGTTGCAAATATTGAACTCCAAAATATCAGGAAACAGTGTCCAAATGCTTAACTTAGTACCTAGACAGCATTATATGTAATAAAACAGTTCTTTTCTGGTAGGAAAACAGATTCGGGAACAGATACGTATTCGATTTCAAGAGTGAAAAAATATTTCGAAAAAGTAAGCATTTTCTATATTTAAAATTCGAATATTTTTTGCATTAGGCAGATTTCTTTTAAAATTTTTGTGAATTTGTACTCAGTTTGAATCAAAAATTAATATTAAAAGCACAGTTCATCTAAAATATGAGTTTGACAAAAAATCATTTTTTCGAAATTTTCAAAGGGGGGAGCGGCGGCGAAAAAATATGATTTTTTTTCGATATCTTCGGATTTCCCCAAAATGCTTGTAATTCGATTCAGACGTTCTCCAATAAATTTTTAAAGGGGGGAGCGGCGGCGAAAAAATATGATTTTTTTTCGATATCTTCGGATTTCCCCAAAATGCTTGTAATTCGATTCAGACGTTCTCCAATAATACTTTTACTGAAACTCCGGCTTCAAAATCGTGATTCTAGCTCGTTTAAACAAACATTTCGCTTAATTAATAGGAGAAAATCCAACATTGATTTTTTTTTCTTACATCATCTCTTTTTATATAATTTTGTTGCAAATATTGAACTCCAAAATATCAGGAAACAGTGTCCGAATGCTTAACTTAGTACCTAGACAGCATTATATGTAATAAAACAGTTCTTTTCTGGTAGGAAAAAAGATTCGGGAACAGATAAGTATTCGATTTCAAGAGTGGAAAAATATTTCGAAAAAGTAAGCATTTTCTATTCTTTACTATTTTTTAAATATAGAAATAGATTTTTTTCTATTTTTTAAATATAGAAAATATTTAAAATTCGAATATTTTTTGCATTAAGCAGATTTCTTGTAAAATTTTTGTGAATTTGTATTCAGTTTGAATCAAAAATTAATATTAGAAGCACAGTTCATCTAGAATATGACTTTGAAAATAAATCATTTTTT
Source organism: Orthonevra nobilis (assembly GCA_963555765.1). Lineage (NCBI taxonomy): Eukaryota > Metazoa > Arthropoda > Insecta > Diptera > Syrphidae > Orthonevra > Orthonevra nobilis. The sequence goes on from CAUVXE010000247.1 coordinate 35,279, forward strand.
CGAAATTTTCAAAGGGGGGAGCGGCGGCGAAAAAATATGATTTTTTTCGATATCTTCGGATTTCCCCAAAATGCTTGTAATTCGATTCAGACGTTCTCCAATAATACTTTTAATGAAACTCCGGCTTCAAAATCGTGCTTCTTGCTCATTTAAACAAACATTTCGATTAATTAATAGGAGAAAATCAAACCTTGATTTTTTTCTTACATCATCACTTTTAACATAATTTTGTTGCAAATACTGAACTCCAAAAGTTCAGGAAACAGTGTCCAAATGCTTAACTTAGAACCTAGACAGCATTATATGGAATAAAACATTTCTTTTATGGTAGGAAAAAAGATTCGGGAACAGATACGTATTCGATTTCAAGAGTGGAAAAATATTTCGAAAAAGTAAGCATTTTCTATATTTAAAATTCGAATATTTTTTGCATTAAGCAGATTTCTTGTAAAATTTTTGTGAATTTGTATTCAGTTTGAATCAAAAATTAATATTACAAGCACAGTTCATCTAAAATATGACTTTGAAAAAAAAACATTTTTTCGAAATTTTCAAAGGGGGGAGTGGCGGCGAAAACATTTGATTTTTTTTCGATATCTTCGGATTTCCCCAAAATGCTTGTAATTCGATTCAGACGTTCTCCAATAATACTTTTAATGAAACTCCGGCTTCAAAATCGTGCTTCTTGCTCATTTAAACAAACATTTCGCTTAATTAATAGGAGAAAATCATCATCTCTTTTTACATAATTTTGTTGCAAATATTGAACTCCAAAATATCAGGAAACAGTGTCCAAATGCTTAACTTAGTACCTAGACAGCATTATATGAAATAAAAGATTCGGGGACAGATACGTATTCGATTTCAAGAGTGGAAAAATATTTCGAAAAAGTAAGCATTTTCTATATTTAAAATTCGAATATTTTTTGCATTAAGCAGATTTCTTGTAAAATTTTTGTGAATTTGTATTCAGTTTGAATCAAAAATTAATATTAAAAGCACAGTTCATCTAAAATATGACTTTGAAAAAAAATCATTTTTTCGAAATTTTCAAAGGGGGGAGCGGCGGCGAAAAAATATGATTTTTTTTCGATATCTTCGGATTTCGCCAAAATGATTGTAATTCGATTCAGACGATCTTCAATAATACTTTTAACGAAACTCCGGCTTCAAAATCGTACTTCTTGCTCATTTTAACAAACATTTCGCTCAATTAATAAGAGAAAATCAAACATTGATTTTTTTTCTTACATCATCTCTTTTAACATAATTTTGTTGCAAATATTGAACTTAAAAAGTTCAGGAAATAGTGTCCAAATGCTTAACTTAGTACCTAGACAGCATTATATGTAATAAAACAGTTCTTTTCTGGTAGGGAAAAAAGATTCGGGAACAGATACTTTTTCGATTTCAAGAGTGGAAAAATATTTCGAAAAAGTAAGCATTTTCTATATTTAAAATTCGAATATTTTTTGCATTAGGCAGATTTCTTGTAAAATTTTTGTGAATTTGTACTCAGTTTGAATCAAAAATTAATATTAAAAGCACAGTTCATCTAAAATATGAGTTTGACAAAAAATCATTTTTTCGAAATTTTCAAAGGGGGAGCGGCGGCGAAAAAATATGATTTTTTTTCGATATCTTCGGATTTCCCCAAAATGCTTGTAATTCGATTCAGACGTTCTCCAATAAAACTTTAAGTGAAACTCCGGCTTCAAAATCGTGCTTCTTGCTCATTTAAACAAACATTTCGCTTAATTAATAGGAGAAAATCAAACCTTGATTTTTTTTTCTTACATCATCTCTTTTAACATAATTTTGTTGCAAATATTGAACATCAAAATATCAGGAAACAGTGTCCAAATGCTTAACTTAGTACGTAGACAGCATTATATGTAATAAAACAGTTCTTTTCTGGTAGAAAAAAAGATGCGGGAACAGATACGTATTCGATTTCAAGAGTGGAAAAATATTTCGAAAAAGTAAGCATTTTCTATATATAAAATTTGAATATTTTTTGCATTAAGCAGTTTTCTTGTAAAATTTTTGTGAATTTGTATTCAGTTTGAATCAAAAATTAATATTAAAAGCACAGTTCATCTAAAATATGACTTTGAAAAAAAATCATTTTTTCGAAATTTTCAAAGGGGGGAGCGGCGGCGAAAAAATATGATTTTTTTTCGATATCTTCGGATTTCCCCAAAATGCTTGTAATTCGATTCAGACGTTCTCCAATAATACTTTTAATGAAACTCCGGCTTCAAAATCGTGCTTCTTGCTCATTTAAACAAACATTTCGCTTAAGTAATAGGAGTAAATCAAACCTTGATTTTTTTTCTTACATCATCTCTTTTAAGATCATTTTGTTGCAAATATTGAACTCCAAAATATCAGGAAACCGTGTCCAAATGCTTAACTTAGTACCTAGACAGCATTATATGTAATAAAACAGTTCTTTTCTGGTAGGAAAAAAGATTCGGGAACAGATACGTATTCGATTTCAAGAGTGGAAAAATATTTCGAAAAAGTAAGCATTTTCTATATTCAAAATTCGAATATTTTTTGCATTAAGCAGATTTCTTGTAAAATTTTTGTGAATTTGTATTCAGTTTGAATCAAAAATTAATATTACAAGCACAGTTCATCTAAAATATGACTTTGAAAAAAAATCATTTTTTCGGAATTTTCAAAGGGGGGAGTGGCGGCGAAAACATTTGATTTTTTTTCGATATCTTCGGATTTCCCCAAAATGCTTGTAATTCGATTCAGACGTTCTCCAATAATACTTTTAATGAAACTCCGGCTTCAAAATCGTGCTTCTTGCTCGTTTAAACAAACATTTCGCTTAATTAATAGGAGAAAATCCAACCTCGATATTTGTTTCTTACATCATCTCTTTTAACATAATTTTGTTGCAAATATTGAACTCCAAAATATCAGGAAACAGTGTCCAAATGCTTAACTTAGTACCTAGACAGCATTATATGTAATAAAACTGTTCTTTTCTGGTAGGAAAACAGATTCGGGAACAGATACGTATTCGATTTCAAGAGTGGAAAAATATTTCGAAAAAGTAAGCATTTTCTATATTTAAAATTCGAATATTTTTTGCATTAAGCAGATTTCTTGTAAAATTTTTGTGAATTTGTATTCAGTTTGAATCAAAAATTAATATTACAAGCACAGTTCATCTAAAATATGACTTTGAAAAAAAATCATTTCTTCGGAATTTTCAAAGGGGGGAGTGGCGGCGAAAACATTTGATTTTTTTTCGATATCTTCGGATTTCCCCAAAATGCTTGTAATTCGATTCAGACGTTCTCCAATAATACTTTTAATGAAACTCCGGCTTCAAAATCGTGCTTCTTGCTCGTTTAAACAAACATTTCGCTTAATTAATAGGAGAAAATCCAACCTCGATATTTATTTCTTACATCATCTCTTTTTACATAATTTTGTTGCAAATATTGAACTGAAAAATATCAGGAAACAGTGTCCAAATGCTTAACTTAGTACCTAGACTGTATTATATATTATAAAACAGTTCTTTTCTGGTAGGAAAAAAGATTCGGGAACAGATACGTATTCGATTTCAAGAGTGGAAAAATATTTCGAAAAAGTAAGCATTTTCTATATTTAAAATTCGAATATTTTTTGCATTAAGCAGTTTTCTTGTAAAATTTTTGTGAATTCGTACTCAGTTTGAATCAAAAATTAATATTAGAAGCACAGTTCATTTAGAATACGACTTTGAAAAAAAATCATTCTTTCGAAATTTTCAAAGGGGGGAGCGGCGGCGAAAAAATATGATTTTTTTTCGATATCTTCGGATTTCCCAAAATGCTTGTAATTCGATTCAGACGTTCTCCAATAAAACTTTAAGTGAAACTCCGGCTTCAAAATCGTGCTTCTTGCTCATTTAAACAAACATTTCGCTTAATTAATAGGAGAAAATCAAACCTTGATTTTTTTTTCTTACATCATCTCTTTTAACATAATTTTGTTGCAAATATTGAACTCCAAAATATGATTAAACAGTGTCTAAATGATTAACTTAGTACCTAGACAGCATTAAATGTAATGAAACAGTTCTTTTCTGGTAGGAAAAAAGATTCGGGAACAGGTACGTATTCGATTTCAAGAGTGGAAAAATATTTCGAAAAAGTAAGCATTTTCTATATTCAAAATTCGAATATTTTTTGCATTAAGCAGATTTCTTGTAAAATTTTTGTGAATTTGTACTCAGTTTGAATCAAAAATTAATATTAGAAGCACAGTTCATCTATAATATGACTTTGAAAAAAAAAATCATTTTTTCGAAATTTTCAAAGGGGGGAGCGGCGGCGAAAAAATATAATTTTTTTCGATATCTTCGGATTTCCCCAAAATGCTTGTAATTCGATTCAGACGTTCTCCAATAATACTTTTAATGAAACTCCGGCTTCAAAATCGTGCTTCTTGCTCGTTTAAACAAACATTTCGCTTAATTAATAGGAGAAAATCCAACCTCGATATTTGTTTCTTACATCATCTCTTTTAACATAATTTTGTTGCAAATATTGAACTCCAAAATATCAGGAAACAGTGTCCAAATGCTTAACTTAGTACCTAGACAGCATTATATGTAATAAAACTGTTCTTTTCTGGTAGGAAAACAGATTCGAGAACAGATACGTATTCGATTTCAAGAGTGGAAAAATATTTCGAAAAAGTAAGCATTTTCTATATTTAAAATTCGAATATTTTTTGCATTAAGCAGATTTCTTGTAAAATTTTTGTGAATTTGTATTCAGTTTGAATCAATAATTAATATTACAAGCACAGTTCATCTAAAATATGACTTTGAAAAAAAATCATTTTTTCGAAATTTTCAAAGGGGGGAGTGGCGGCGAAAACATTTGATTTTTTTCGATATCTTCGGATTTCACCAAAATGCTTGTAATTCGATTCAGACGTTCTCCAATAATACTTTTAATGAAACTCCGGCTTCAAAATCGTACTTCTACTTCTTGCTCGTTTAAACAAACATTTCGCTTAATTAATAGGAGAAAATCATCATCTCTTTGTTGCAAATATTGAACTCCAAAATATCAGGAAACAGTGTCCAAATGCTTAACTTAGTACCTGGACAGCATTATATGTAATAAAATATTCGGGGACAGATACGTACTCGATTTCAAGAGTGGAAAAATGTTTCGAAAAAGTAAGCATTTTCTATATTTAAAATTCGAATATTTTTTGCATTAAGCAGATTTCTTGCAAAATTTTTGTGAATTTGTATTCAGTTTGAATCAAAAATTAATATTAAAAGCACAGTTCATCTTAAATATGACTTTGAAAAAAATCATTTTTCCGAAATTTTCAAAGGGGGGAGCGGCGGCGAAAAAATATGATTTTTTTTTCGATATCTTCGGATTTCCCCAAAATGCTTGTAATTCGATTCAGACGTTCTCCAATAATACTTTTAATGAAACTCCGGCTTCAAAATCGTGCTTCTTGCTCGTTTAAACAAACATTTCGCTTAATTAATAGGAGAAAATCATCATCTCATTTTACATAATTTTGTTGCAAATATTGAACTCCAAAATATCAGGAAACAGTGTCCAAATGCTTAACTTAGTACCTAGACAGCATTATAGGTAATAAAAGATTCGGGGACAGATACGAGTTCGATTTCAAGAGTGGAAAAATATTTCGAAAAAGTAAGCATTTTCTATATTTAAAATTCGAATATTTTTTGCATTAAGCAGTTTTCTTGTAAAATTTTTGTGAATTTGTATTCAGTTTGAATCAAAAATTAATATTAAAACCACAGTTCATCTAAAATGGGTTTTGAAAAAAAAATCATTTTTTCGAAATTTTCAAAGGGCGGAGCGGCGCCGAAAAAATATGATTTTTTTTTCGATATCTTCGGATTTCGCCAAAATGATTGTAATTCGATTCAGACGTTCTCCAATAATACTTTTAACGAAACTCCGGCTTCAAAATCGTGCTTCTTGCTCATTTAAACAAACATTTCGCTCAATTAATAGGAGACAATCAAACCTTGATTTTTTTTTCTTACATCATCTCTTTTGACATAATTTTGTTGCAAATATTGAACTTAAAAAGTTCAGGAAACAGTGTCCAAATGCTTAACTTAGTACCTAGACAGCATTATATGTAATAAAACAGTTCTTTTCTGGTAGGGAAAAAAGATTCGGGAACAGATACTTTTTCGATTTCAAGAGTGGAAAAATATTTCGAAAAAGTAAGCATTTTCTATATTTAAAATTCGAATATTTTTTGCATTAGGCAGATTTCTTTTAAAATTTTTGTGAATTTGTACTCAGTTTGAATCAAAAGTTAATATTAAAAGCACAGTTCATCTAAAATATGAGTTTGACAAAAAATCATTTTTTCGAAATTTTCAAAGGGGGGAGCGGCGGCGAAAAAAATATGATTTTTTTTCGATATCTTCGGATTTCCCCAAAATGCTTGTAATTCGATTCAGACGTTCTCCAATAATACTTTTAATGAAACTCCGGCTTCAAAATCGTGTTTCTTGCTCGTTTAAACAAACATTTCGCTTAATTAATAGGAGAAAATCCAACCTCGATATTTGTTTCTTACATCATCTCTTTTTACATAATTTTGTTGCAAATATTGAACTGAAAAATATCAGGAAACAGTGTCCAAATGCTTAACTTAGTACCTAGACAGTATTATATATTATAAAACAGTTCTTTTCTGGTAGGAAAAAAGATTCGGGAACAGATACGTATTCGATTTCAAGAGTGGAAAAATATTTCGAAAAAGTAAGCATTTTCTATATTTAAAATTCGAATATTTTTTGCATTAAGCAGTTTTCTTGTAAAATTTTTGTGAATTCGTACTCAGTTTGAATCAAAAATTAATATTAGAAGCACAGTTCATCTAGAATACGACTTTGACAAAAATTTGAAAAATGATTTTTTTTCGATATCTTTGGATTTCCCCAAAATGCTTGTAATTCGATTCAGACGTTCTCCAATAATACTTTTAATGAAACTCCGGCTTCAAAATCGTGCTTCTTGCTCGTTTAAACAAACATTTCGCTTAATTAATAGGAGAAAATCATCATCTCATTTTACATAATTTTGTTGCAAATATTGAACTCCAAAATATCAGGAAACAGTGTCCAAATGCTTAACTTAGTACCTAGACAGCATTATAGGTAATAAAAGATTCGGGGACAGATACGAGTTCGATTTCAAGAGTGGAAAAATATTTCGAAAAAGTAAGCATTT